>OZ024902.1:18458854-18492587 GCA_964017125.1 Flabesymbios commensalis
ATGGTATATTATGTCATGTCACATTAGTAGTCCATAGTCGATCTACTATTGCCATGATATTTGTATTTCTTTGTATCTATGTCTCGTTGAACGTTTTATGTTTTTTCAATACTATCATTTATGCTCCCTCATCATTTATGTATCTTCAAAACGATTACTACATTATCATGATTATGTATAGCTTGTCTAAAGATTGTAGAATAACATCATGCTATGATGCTACCTGATGAAATTTTATTAACAAAGTATGATGGAGGTATAAATATAAATTATTTAAATAATGTTCTAAATGTGGCTAGAAATAAAAAAAGGAGAATGAAATTCCTTTGATAAAAAATTCATCCTATGTAAATACTGATGAACTGATACCATTTTGTGTGGAAAAGGCAAATAATTTCACTATTCTCAGTCTAAATGTGCAATCTGTAAATGCGAAGTTCGATCAAATTCAAATATTATTAAGTCAACTAAAATCTAAACGCGTGCAATTTAATGCAATATGTCTTCAAGAAACTTGGTTGACCGAAAATTCTGATTTAACATCTTTCCAGATTCCAGGTTATACCCTTATTTTTTGCATCTTTTTTTGCAGGCTTGGCAATTTATGTACAGGGACATTATAAATATAAATTATTGTCTTGCTATCAACACACGAAAATATGGGAAGGATTATTCATTGAAATAGAGAGTAAAGAATTTAAAAAGAAAGTTATAATAGGTAACATGTATAGACCGCATCGAGAACGCAACGAAAATTATCAGTCTTTCCTAAACGAACTAAGTCCAGTCCTAACTCATTTAGAAAAATATAACGATGAAATAATATTAACAGGTGACCTCAACATCAATCTCCTAAAAGTAAATCAAAGACCAATTATCAATGACTTCTTTGACATCATGATAACTATCAGTCTTTTTCCACACATAACCCTGCCTACACGATTATCGGAAAAATCAGGTTCTCTTATAGACAATTTTTATTGTAAATTCACACCTAATGTGTCTGATGTATCGGCCTGTATTTTAACCAGTGGCCTATCGGATCATTTCCCATAGTGCATTTCAATAAACATAACGTGTCCGAAAGCTCTGCGTGTAAAGCATGTATATATAAATAATATGACAAATGATAATATTAAAAAATTCAAATTAGAAATTAAAAATGCAAATTTACTAAATCAGATAAACATAGATCAACATACCGATCCTAATATAAATTATGGTGTAATAGAAGACGTTCTATATGCTGCCCAACTTAAACATGTATCGCTTAAAAGGGTCAAATTTAATAAATTTAAACATAAAAAAACAGAATGGATCACTAAAGTAATAATAAGATTTATAAAGCGACGAGATGAATTGTACAGAGAATTTAAGAAAACACACACTGATTCAAGTAATTACGAAACTAGGAAAATAAATCTTCGCACATACAATGTTATAATAAAGAGAAGTATTTTCATTGCAAAGAAAACATATTATCATCATATTTTTCAAAAATATTCTTCGGACATAAAAAAGACGTGATCTATAATAAAAAACCTACTGCACAAAAAAAAAGTAATCTATTACCTAATAAAATAAAAATAGATAATATTTTGAACGAAAATATAGAAGTAATTACAAATTCATTTAATAAATATTGTGTAAATATCGGTCCTGATCTAGCATCAAATATAAAAGATCCTACTCCGAACTCCTATAAGATGTTTCTAAAAAACCCTCCTTCTTCTCATTTCTCCTTTGAACTCGTTAATGAAAATACAGTATCCAAAATTATGGATAATTTATCGACCAAAAAGAGCTGTGAAATTGATGAACTATCAACCCATTTTAGGCAATATCACAATACTTTGGCTAAAAAGCTTAGGCTTTTAAAATCGAATAATGCTAAAGAATATTGGCAAATTATTAATGGAACAAATCAAAAAGTGACCACACAAACATTATCTATATATGTTTTGAAAGATCACTTTAAAAAACTAAATTATGCCAATAATAACAACCCTGAAAATCGGAATATTATATATAACTCAGAGGAAGCTCACGAATTTTTAGATAAACCATTTACAGAAGAAGAGATTCAGAGACTCATTAGAAAATTGAAAAATGGTAGTGGAGAAGAAAACATTCTAAACGAATTTCTTAAAAACTCATCTCATAGATGCTTGGAACTATATGTTTAATTTAGTTTTAGAGACGGGTATAGTGCCCGATGATTTGTGTACAGGTTTTATTATTCCACTATATATAGGTAAAGGAAGTAAAGATGATGTAAATAACTATAGAGGCATAACAATTTTGAGCTGCTCAGGTAAACTATTCATTGGATCTTTAAACCATCGGTTGAAATAATTTTTAGACAGACAAAACGTTATAGGACCGGAACAAGCAGGCTTTAAGAAAGATCATTCTACACTAGATCATATTTTTGTATTAAAAACAGTTATTGACATATATTTATCAAACAAAAAAAGATTGTATGCATGTTTTGTTGACTACGAGAAAGCAATTGATAAAGTAGACAGACTACAACTCTGGATTCAGCTTTTTAATAGTAATATATCTGGTAATATATTCAATGTAGTACATAATTTGTATGCTAAGGCTAAATCTCGTGTTTTTGTTAATGGCGAACTATCTAATACATTTCCTTGTCAAGTCGGGGTTAGACAGGGTGATAGCTTATCACCTCTTCTATTTGCTATTTATTTATCCAATTTAAATACATTTTTCTCCGAACAATGTGAAGGGTTAAAGTTAGTGCCTGTAATAGGTAATTGTAAACTACTGCGTAAGGCACGTAGTTTACAATTACCTATTGATTTACAGCTACATTTATTTGTCAAGGTTGTTACTCCAGTCATTTTATACGGCTGCAAAGTATGGGGTTTTGAATCATGTAAAATACTGGACAAACTGCAATTAAAATTCTGCAAATATATCTTGAAATTAAACAAGAGCACCTGTTCTAATATGATTTATGGAGAGCTGGGTGTTATTCCTATATCTGGACAAGCCAAATGTCGTTTACTGAATTTTTGGGCCAAGCTGGTGGATGGCACTGAGTGCAAGTTAAGCAATATATTTCATTATTTATTATATAAGATGGATGAACCCGTATTCTTTACAAGTAATTGGATCAGATTAGTTAAGAGTAATCTAAATGCTCTTGGTTTCTCTGAATTGTATACAACATAAAATATACCCTATAGTAGCAATTGTTTTAAGAATAGAGTACAGTTAAGAACAAAAGATCAATTCAGACAGAATTGGGCATCAGAAGTATTTGACAGCTCGTAGTGCCTCAATTATCGAATGTTTAAAACAAATTTTGAATACGAAAATTATTTAACTATATTACAAGATAGTCAAAGAATTGTATTTACAAAATTTAGATGTAGAAACCACAAACTTCCAATCGAAACTGGAAGTCATAACAATATACCAAGAGAATTAAGAATATGTCAAAAATGTAACGGTAACTCCATCGGTGATGAGTTTCATTATCTATTTGTATGTATTTTTTTTAGACAACATAGACACGAACTTATAGCTGCAAAATTTTACAATAACCCATCAATGTTAACTTTCAATGCTCTTCTGAGCTCGCATGACGCACAAGTACTGGGAAATGTCTGTAAATTTATAAAGATTATTTTCAATGAATTTAGTCAATAATTTTATATAATATAAACATCACGCTTTTGTTTATTTAGTGTATATATGTATATATATGTATGTGTGTATGTATATGTATATATATATAGATATATATATATATGTATGTATATGTGTGTATGTATATGTATGTATCTATATGTATTGTATCTTTTTGTATAACTCGAATCATGAATAATGTTATTTCGTATATTTAACATCTTGTTGTAATATATTTTTCTTGAAAAGTTCTTATATGACAGCATTGTGTCCAGAACCTCGGTCTGCAGCCAGCGTGCGCAGTAATGAGGGGAAGCGACACAATGCTTTCACAGTACAAGACTATTGAATATGTGTACCTAAATATGTATAAGCTTATATATATGTATATGTATATATATATTTGTATGTGTATGTATGTATATGTGCATATGTGTATGTATATATATAGATTGTATGTATGTATATATATATGTATGTGTATGTATATGTATATATATATATATATGTATGTATGTGTATATATATGTATATATATATACTAGTAGGTTTAATACGAATATTTAAACCTATTGAGAGCTGCTCTATTCTATTTTGTGTCCCATGCCTTTATTGGGCCTGAGTCAATATTGTCTGTATTGTTTTGTAAAACAAATAATGAATAATTATAAATAATGTAAATACTGTATAATATCATGTTGCCCGCCTGGCTCTTTTGTCTCTACTTGAGACCATGAATAAACTTCATTGTCATTGTCATTGTCATTTAATAAAATCAATCAAGTCGGAAATTTTAGGTCCTTTGACAATTACAATAAGCCAGTCTCTTGTTACAGGAATATTTCCCAATAAGCTAAAATAGCTAAGGTCACTCCTATCTTCAAAAAAGGTGACTCTACTGTTATTGAAAATTGTCGTCCTATTTCTCTTTTACCAGCATTATCAAAAGTTTTTGAGCGTGTCATCTATAATCAAATCAATAATTCCTTTGTTTCTAATAATTTGTATTATGACTGTCAATATTGCTTTCGCAAAAAACACTCCACAGAACTAGCAGCGTTGAATGTTGTTGATTCCATCATAAATCGCATGGAACTAGGACTTACTCTCATAACAGTGTACCTAGATCTATCTAAAGCATTTGACACGCTAGACCACTCCATTTCAATAAATAAACTTAAATATCAGGGCATTCAAGGATGTGCCTTAGACCTAATAAAAAAATACTTATCAAATAGACAGCAATGTGTAGAAATAAATAATATTAAATCTTCTTTTAATAATTAATCAACAGGCGTCCCACAAGGCTCAATATTAGGTCCTCTTTTGTTTATCATTTACTTAAATGACTTCCCAAAAGCTAGTAACACATTTAAATCTGTAATTTATGCCGACGATGCGACCTTGATTGCAAATTTATCTGATTTTAAACATCACAACTACCATACATTCAACAATAACATGATAAATATTGAGCTACAAAAAATTCAGTCACTGGTTAATGTCAAACAAACTTACCTTAAATTTACAAAAATCAAAATATATGTTTTTTACAAACCACGAAAGTGCGTCAAAATACCAAAATTGACAATCAATAACACAAATATAGCATGTGTCGACGAATTTAATTACTTAGGACTTATGCTAAACAAGCATCTAAATTGGAAACAACATATAACTAAAATTGCAAATACAATCCCTAAAACCATAGGCATAATAAACAATTTAAAATATGAACTCCCTGAAAACACACTACTTACCATATATAATTCTCTCATCCTTCCCCATTAAAATTATTGTATACTTGCTTGGGGATATGACTCAAGCCGAATCTATAAACTACAAAAGAAAGCTATTCGCATAATTTCAAAAAGTAAGTTCTATTCACACTCAGATCCCATTTAAAAAAAACTGGAAATATTGAAAATAGATGACATTCATTATCTGCAACAAATACAATTTTACTATAAATATTTAAATAATCTTCTTCCAAGTTATTTTACTAATTTTAATTTTGCAACGAATGCTACAGTCCACAACTATTCCACACGAGGATGTCACCAAATACGAAATAGCCTAGTCAAACATGATTTTTCACGTAAATGTATCAGATATAGTCTGCCGATTTTAATAAACACGACGCCAATCATTATTCTAGACACATTTACCTCACATAGTATCAAAGGTTTCACAACATATATTAAGCGTTCTTGTATTGAGAAATATACTGTCTTGTGCCAGTTAGCAAATTGCTATACATGTGAACGAGCCCGAACATGAGTCATTTTTCGTGTAATTACATATTTGTTTTTGACACACTATTCAATTTCCACCATATTTTGTTTTGCTGTTTTTTTCAGTCTATAATGCCATTATAATCCGCTAAATACTATTTCAAGACAAGCAACATAATTATGAGGGACATACTGTTTTTCTTGTATATATTTTTGTTGTCCTTACAGAAATACATAACAACGTTTTGTGTCTTTTTTTGTTTATTTCGTATTATATAAAATATTATATCAGTTGTAAAACATTTATTTGTTAATGTTTAATACATAATTTACTCAGGTCGCATCCATGGCAGCGACTTTCAAAGTCTTTATGGATGTCTCCTTCCATGTAGTTTTTCACTTGCATATGAATCATTATTGTGTATTTTTGTGGTGAAATAAACAAGTTTTCTTCTTCTTCTTCTTATCATCTTTACTGCACATTTTAAATGATTTTCACGACGTATAAGTCGTTATAACGAATTATACTATGTTGATTTAATGACATATGCCAAGTCGATCTGAAGACTATGATAGGTCGATTTAACGACATATATAAGTCGCTATAGCAATTTATACTAAGTCGATTTAAGTCAGCATGTCGTTTCAACGCTTCCGTATGAACCAGCAGTCAATGGATCACCTCCAAACAAACAGTTGGTCGACATATCGTGTTTGCTGGGGAAGGTAATGTTTCTCACTTTCGAAATAATTGGCCATTGATAACCATTAATAAATAGTAGTATGTACTGCAACTCAAATCAGAATAAATTTGTATGCTACCATGTGTGTTCGTGGTAAAAAAATCAATCCAATAAGGGTGGTTTATTTTTAGATCCAAACATTTTTCAATTATACATTTTTATTTATTTTGGTTGCCTTGTTTATGCTCATTTCCGTGTAGTTATTAATCATCCCAAAGAACATGCAATTGGCTGTGCGACATTGTAGTTTAAGCCTATCCATCGCGAGTGGGATGAAAGTTGTACGTGGCGTAGTACGTGTCACTTGTCACACTATATCTTAAGACGGACAGACGAACATATTTCATTGACATAAATAAGGGTAATTAAAATGTATTTGTCATTTTATTATATATACATTTATATACAGGATGAATATTTTGATTTTGATTTGCCTGAATGAATTATGTAGTGGCAGGAAAGATACTCTGATAAGTGTAGAAACATGAAAATATATACATGTGCATGATCATGTTAAAAAGTATATGCTTAAAAGCAAGCGTAATCTCATGAAAGTACAATAAGCATTAAACGGCAATAAGTATTACTATTTTAATTATGTACAGGATATATCAAAATCATTGATAAAGATCGGGGTGTCCCCGTGCACACGTTATAAATAGTATACGTGTTATATTTGCTGACAACCTAATCGGTAATCCTTTTTTTAGCTGATGGATTCAAAACAAGTAATATACCTGCATACATGGTATACGTAATATGTTGGTCTAAGCATATGCTTCTCTTGTGGAATGCATGAACACTAAATAAACTTCAAAATGTATACGGTGACGCATTGTGCATCACAGAGTAACGCATACGTATAAACGTGACGCATTACGTATAACAGAGTGACACATGAGCTTAACGTTAGCCATTACGCGCATTACGCATCCCACTTAAACATGCGTTAATTTGTGACAACTAAACTTCGGGATAGCATTTCTCAGCAATGTCTGACCGATCTCAGTATAGCCACGCAACATTTCACATCGTACGTATACATGTACAGACAACCCAGCAGACACAATACGTTGAATCAATGTTGAGTACACGTTGGTTCAGCATTGTGGAAGGTGGACCAACGTTAAACCAAAATTAATTCAACGTCTTGTGTCTGCCGGGGACGCACATAGGCGTGAAATTTCACTCGGGCTATAATGTAACTATATAACTATAACTTTAATCTTAATGGCACCTCTTGTCACCCTTGTCACTTCGAGGCGACAGCAACTTCCACCTTCAAGTGAATGATAATGGCCTAAAATACCCCAATATATTATATCGAATTGAAGTAATCAGAACGAGCTCATTGTTATGGATTTTTAGCATATTATTAGGTCACTTGTTTCGCGATAACAGTGGTGGGCAAATGTGAGGAGGAAACCTATAAGGTTTAGGTGCAATAACAATCAGAAACGGCACTGAATCGTGTCCAGTAGACGGAAGATAATCACCCAATATTGGTTCATGTTGTTTGACGCAGGCGAGAGCTGTGGTTATTCAGTGACCAGAGTGATTGAATGGGGTAAGTTTACTAGATCATGTTAATTTATCATTTAATGTTATACTTATCTTGTTTACACGGAATAATTTGACTAAAACCTTATGAAACACTTTCAATAATGAGTATGCACCTCTGCCTTTATGACCGGATGACTGCACGACTTTTCTGTGTCATCATCGACAGCACCTATAGGCCTATAGCCTCTTCAATTGTGGCAGAATTATCACTGAAGTGTTCGAAGACGATTTTATGCAGTTTCGGAATACGATCTAGGAACACTGACTTGTTTTCCAATGTCTCAGAGGAGCTAGCCCACTACATAGTTGTAATCAAGGCTAACACAAAATCAAATATTAACAACATGCTCAACTATAATTATTGAACTATGACTGTTATTCTTAAATTATCATTGAAATCATGATTTATCAAAAAATTTAAATAAAAAAAAATAATAAAATAACCATTTTAAATATTTTTACTCCGCGTAGAATGAGATCAAGGCCTGTTGCTTTTTGGGGGTTTAGGTATCTTATCATTTTTGACTCATCTTTTTTTTCGTATGACTTAGTATAAAATTTGATAATGAAAATAAATTTTCTGAAAAGCGTTTAGTGCTAAAAAGATTTTTCAAGCTATGAAATGATAAAATGTAAACACGAGAGGCTGGCAGAATGTATGTTTAGTGCCGTAGACGGTGGTACAACATTAAGCCAGCATTGGTACAGCCTCCCGTATTTGCTGGCTATTGGTAGGCTGTGCTCGTATTAGTGTCAGTGGCCATTTTATGAGAGAATTGGGAAAACGGTTAAATCGTAAAGTAATCAAGCACTGATTTCGGTCAGTTTCTTCACCTAATTAAGTCCATTCTAGATTACTATTGATCACTAGAAGTATTATTTTCACAATTAATAGCACAAACATGACAAAATGTGAGCAAATAAGTGCAAGGTTACCACGATGCAGATCATTATAGCTTCATGGCCTGCACAATGATCATTTCACTGAGCCACACGCTAATTAATTATCTGACTGATAAGCGCGACTATAATCGTTTTAATCTGTTTTATTAGGCGTTTAAATCACGTGTATTGTGATTTAGATGAGTGTTTAAACATCAAGATTTGAAAATGATTATTATCAAATTAAACAAATATGGGTAATTTGAGTCACTTGATGTTGTAGGTCGCTATCGCGACTAACAACTTCAAGGAGGTAAACATTTAAATTGCCTAATTTGACGGTTTAAAGCTTTTTCAAGTAAATCATTTAAATTCATTGTATACGTAGATGACACTACATTATTCGCTAAGGTAAATAAATCTCAACAAAAATAATATTATTGAAGAAAGAATTAGCAGAATAAAGCAACTGGTTGAAAGTAAGCAAATTGTCACTTAACTCAGCTAAATTGCAATTCATGATATTCTGTAAACCTCAGAAACAAGCTAAATTATTAATTGTCCAAATTAATGGAATACAAATTTAATGTGTAGATTTTTTTTTATGAGTGAGCAAAGACAAGAATCTTACTTAGATAAATCATTTGAACAAAATCTCAAATAAAATAGTCAGAATAATAGGTATAATCAATAAGCTAAGATTCACATTTCCTCACAATATCTAATACTCTCTAATAATACCACACATTTACTATTGCATTATCTTATAGGGCAGCAAAACAATCAAGCTTCTAATTTACAAAAAAGAGCAATACGAATAATACACAAGGAAGCGTACACAGATCCGATATTTAAATAATTGAACCTGCTAAAAGTAAACACGACATATTATATCGCCTCCAGATATACAAAGTTTATTTTAAATATGATAAATAATAATTTTATACATTTGATCTTGGGCTAAATTCTGCAATGCGTGATCATAAAACAAGAAACCTACATAAAATAGTACGGGTACCGTTTGTTTAACATAATTTTGTGAAAGCTTGTGTTCGACAATATTTGCCAAAAAACTGTAAATAGCACTCCATAGGCAATAACCGATAAATTACACCTTAATAGTTTTAACAGTTTTTTCACATATATAAATTAAAATGTATAGACACATATGCTACTGATTGTAATATTTCAAACTGTTATATAGTTTTCCTATCAATATTATTGAGGCTATTAGAGGTAAAGTGATCCACTTCCGAATTTTCTCATTTCCCTATAAGACTTAAAATCAAATTACACAATTATACATTTCGATTTTTATTCATCTTCATTGATGTCGTAAAATTCATGTCTGACCGTTTTTATTTCATTTTCTTTTATAAATCAACGTTTTTTTTTATAAAAGTCTAAAAAATTATAAAACCTGTCTAGTGTGTCATCATCTTGCCCAAGTGAAAATATGGTAATGATTGGCATGACAATTATTAGACTGATCCATATAAGAGGTGTTTATAAGATTTCGGTTGTTTTTTTCCATATGCCTCAGAGGTGAACTAAACCAAGTCAAAATGTCCTTATTAGTCCAGTCGAAATTACAAAAACCTGGTTTTGTGATATAACAAATGTTTTTTTGTTGTTTCTTTTTAAGATTTGAACCTCCTTATCAAAATACCATCAGGAGCCGAGGCATCTCCCTTAGGGAAAAATCTTATTCGGGAAATTCAAAATGGCTGCCGAACCACTTAACCAAAATCTATATTTAGCAATATATTGAGTTATTTTTAACATATAAACTTGATTTGGTATCAAAATGTCGGTTTTAGGCTTCAGAATGCAAATTCAATGTTTCGGCCCGACGAAATTGGGGATTATATCCAACAAAACTTAGAGAAATCTTTCTTGACAATTAAATTGAGCCTGTTTTAATGTATGCAAAAGCTAATTTCTGTCTGCATATACTGTACATGTACTTCACATAGAGGCCTTAGGACCTCTATGGCCAAAGGCCCTATGTCCTCGCGTCGATCTTCCGAAACTGGGAATTCCTTGTTGCGCCTTTTGTTTCTCTATATGTGGTAGGCCTACTTTCCCATAATCCTAGATGCAACCGAAAGTTTCTTGTTCACTTATATCGTATATAACTACTGATGTTAACATTCACAAACCACAGTTGAAATAGAAGATGTCGATCGGGACAATGATAGACCTACTTGGATAGATCCAGGGACCTTGGAATGACCTTGATGTGACAGTAACTGGGAACAATTCCCGGAATGTCTTGGGACTGGCTCTTTGAACTTTAATTATTGATCAAGTGTGGGAAAATGTAGCTCAAGTTGTGTAAAATGTATTTTTTTTATAACAATCTGGTAGTTTGAGCTTGAAATGACCGTGATGTGACTTTGGGTAACCCTCTACTCAGCTTCTGCTTGGTATGGTGGATTCCTGAATCTGTTGCTGTGGAGGCATGTCGGGGGCAGGAGTGGTTTCAGCTACATGGGGGTAGTACCCCTTCATCGAGTTGGTTCATTATCTTGAAAGCAGCTGGAAACATCTGAAGATGTGACGAGGCCCGAATCTGTCGGATAGCATTCGATATTTTGTGACCTCCACCTTCAAATTAGCAAAATACAAAATGCCGCCAAAATGTAAAGAAACCCCTTTATTTTATATGGTTTCTTTCAGATAAAAGTAATTTACTTATGGCTTCTGCAAATTTTGCATTGTAAAAAAATATGTATAGTGTCTTTGACAATAACCAATTTTATTGAACCTTCAGATGCAAGACGTCCGCCAATTCTTATATATTTACTGTTACTATAATTATACCGCTAAACAGACTAACATTAATATGATTTACTTATTGTAACTTACAGGACCAGTAATAAACAATGCTGAAAAGTATATTTTAAAAAAGCAAAAATGGCCGCGACATTCATCTAGAAATGAACAAAAAAACTAAATGTTCTTGAAAATGTAAATATCATTTTATTTTGCATCGTCTGACCTATATTTTATCGTAAAATCCAAGATGTCCGTCATGTTCCATTATCAAAATCATGACGTCATTCGAAATAATAAGTACATCAAAGCATATTATAATATAAATGCTTTAATATAGTTTCGAATGCCTTGTAACCTAATATTTCGCATCACATAGTCTAAGTTTCTAGATTTCTATTTTTTAAAACGTTTATCATACTATAATTCAGATTCATAACAACGCTTTCATTTGTGTGCTGGCAGTAACCATTATGTATTTGAAGGTCAATTTGCTGTGAAAAAATAAGGCATTTCTTAATTCGAAATCACGCACAAAACAAGTGGGTACAAAATTCTACACTTAGAAATCGACCAAAGATCAATGTTTCAGATTTCATCTCAAGATAAATACACACATTTTCATAAAAGGCTGTAATATAATCTGCCATTTTTTTATGACATTTAAAAGTCTAAATACCACTTAGTTTCAGACATATACATGTCTGGGTTTAGAAAACATAGACTAGATAGAAATATGACAAATACTTATGTTGTATCAAGCCGTCTCAATTTACCATGTTCAATAGTTTGTTTTTGTTGTCGATAAGTATTTTTTAATAAAAATTATGCTCCAACGTTTGTAGAGACATGCAGTGCATCATTAGAACAATTAATTATCTGCTATCAGGCATATCACGTGTTGATTGCCAAATTATAACAGCGACGACAGACGCTTACGTAAATTAACCCCCTAAAAATAGACAGGTTTGGGGGTACCCCCATATAAGCATATTTATAATATGAAAAACGCAAGATCTGATGATGCGGCAACGGAAAAATCGTTTTTCTTAAGCCTGACACAATAATAGACAATAAAAAAATGGTTTCCACATGGTAACAAAGTGTTACTCTTAAAACTGTTCGTAGAGCACTTTTCAGAATCTGCCACCAGGCTAGTTGTTTAAGTCGTTTGACTAATGTTGGACTAATGTCATCAACCGACCGCGACTGCTACGCTCTGCAATCGACGTCGTCTACAGTCTACAGCGTACAACATTTTGTTTATTTGTTGGATCAACGTTGGGCCAATGTCATTCAACCAACCATAAAATTGCCGTTTTACGTCTTCGGACTAACGTTTCGAAAGGTAACACAAAGAAATCCCACTATTTTTAGAGCAATGAGACGTTATAATTTCAGCGTTTACCAGAGGTATAGGTCGTAATAAAAGAAATACTCATTAAATGCTAACATTTGCTAAAAAATGGTGAATCAACTACATTTTGCATGCTGGACGACGACAACAACGGACAACTGACGACACTATATATGACAAGGACATTTGAGTAAAAAAAGAGTTATGAAATTAAACCCAAACATGTAATGGTTGGCTATATCATGTATATGGGGACTAATATTTAAAGTAAGCCCCGATGTTCTTAAAAACTTCTCTCAGCGCCTTCGGCGATAGGGTTCCATCAAATCAAATTGGACCAGCGTCATAAAACACACCGTGACCGTTACGCTCTCCAGCCGACGACGGCCCAGCCTTCGCATGTTGTCTGTGTCTGGGCATTATATCGAGCCTAAAGCAAGGTGGATAAACACTAACTTGTTCAAGTCATTTAGCAATATCTGTGTCGGTATATCGAATAAGCCTACATAACAGGCAATATAGAAAGGGAGCCACCATTCAATCTCCCGGGGTGGGGGTTGGAGTATTTTTTAAATAATAATTTTTCAACTAAATTTTCGTAAAATAAATAATTGTCTGGAGGTCATGCTGTGAATAAATATTTATTGGCAAATCTGGAGCTTGGCTTCGCTCGACATCACTAAATAACCTTAAATTTATGAAGCCTCGCTTTTCTCGTTGCTTGAGTCGGAGTGTGAAAAAATAAAGTATTGCAAGTAGGAGGTGAACTAAATAATGTGTCCCCCTAATAATTTAATGGTGTCCTCATAAAGCTCGCGGCTCGCCGTGGCCTGTTATTATGTGACCAATCGCAGGTGAGCAATATAAACCGATAGCTCATATACAATTCGTCATAACTGTTTGTTTCAACTAACATTTAGTTGCCCATTGACAGTTTATGCTTTATATCATTGGCTGTACTCAAATGCCTGTCTTATTTATGTGTTCTTATATATCCTGTATATTTTCAGATGTACATATGGGTACGTCGTGTATGTGTACGTCGTGTAGGCCTATTCTTCGTTATCAGGTTATAAGCGTGTTATTTGAATGTTTTTAGTTTGGGACAGAAACATGGACAGCCACAAACCGACTGGAGTATCTCACTTCCTGGTTGTTTATCTATTATGGGTAGTTTTTGCACTCTCAGTCACCAGTGCTGCTGGTGAGTTACTCTCTATCTACTCTAAGACTACACTATTTACTTTCAACTATCAGTAGTGCGTATCGAACATGATCTTAAATATATATGTACATAAACACAATTTCTACCTGCATGTCACATATATATGATAAAGTGTAATGTAATGAGTATCAGACACTCAATATCACATGTGAGTAAAATCATCACGAGTACTGATGACTTTGGACACACACACACCTGCATCCGTATGTATGGATATGCAATATACTATGCACAGCCACGATGACAAACATAAAACAGCATTCTATTTCAAATTATCTGGACACCAACAGTGAAATGCAGAAGGTATTTAAATTAACACGTGCGAGGGCGCAGACATGTAACCGTTATCAAATAGGGTCAAGTGGTCAGACCACGACCGGGTCAGTGACTAACGTATGTCCCAATGAGATGTTCGTTGAAAGCAGCAACGTTGTGCACAGCAAATACTAATGTATGTCTTCGTAGTAAAAGCACAGTGGCGATCCGATGGCAAAAGCAATTTTGGAAAATGTTCGCAAATTGGGAAAGCAATTTGAATTCATCCACGTTAAGTAGGGCGGGTGCAGGAAATTGGCATTTGAGCTGTTGAAAAAAAGCACATAATACTACTTACAGCGCGTGGATCGATTTTATTCGTCAGAATCTGACGTCTGTAGACGACAGATTCTGACGACTAAAGTTGATCTGCGCATTGTAAGAGTGAAAATATTTCTAGACCCATAACATAGGTATTCAAATGAATCGGAAAGAGCTGACTAAGACAGTTATGATGATTTCAAATTGATAAAAAACCTTTGGCCTTCAAGGTTTTCATGAAAAAAATTCAACGCTTAAAGGGTTAAAGTAACAGCTCGTGGTATTTATTAGTCACTTAACTAATAGAAAATTCAAGTGAAGGTTGACATAGGCCACTCTTTATAGATCTCGAAAGAATAGGTTCCCGGTCTCGGCGGTTTGAAAGAAACAGAATTGTTTCTTCCCCATCCACGTGTGAAAGTTAGTATTGTGGGGAGCTTCCGTGACCGAGAGGTAGCGTGCTCGGTCTCAGACCGCCAGGGCTCGAATTTCGAATCCTGTGTCTGGAGGACAGTGTCATCTCAATCATCTCACCATCCTCAGGAGGTTCTCCTGGCCCAGTTTAGCCTATATGTGCACAAAGGTGGCCTAAAGCCCGATTCATTTCATTTCATTTCGAAAGAATAGGTCCGGGTTGGTCTATTATGCAGCTAGATGTTGTAGCTAGTTTTATCCCAGAGTTGCCCGAACAGTTTTGTTGAATCTTATTATATATAATATGGATTATGTGAGATGACCATCTCGAGCAATCCGAAGCCTACGATATATCTTAACTTGTACAAGAATACAGGCCTTGAATCTGAAACATAGCATTAAGGTAGTAGAATAAACATATAAATTGATTTAATTGCCTGACAGAGCTGTCTACTCAGCGTATGTACATGGCGAATTCCTTAATTACCCATACTGACTGCACAGTGGATTTCTATTCGTTGCATTCGACATGTTGCACATTCGTACAGGCCCTGGTCAGCGAGGGTGTGATTACCTGATATTATTAACAAACTGATTCAGGCATATGTTCAACTCATCGGATGTTTCAATAAAACTTCATCGAATCACTCGTTTATTTACGTTTATTGCACTTATTGTTAACAGGGTAATCAACGTAATATGACAGATTGAACAATATGTTTTGTTATTCTACGATTTCCATATTTAATAAGCGATTCTAATATCTAGTAACATGTAAATAATAACAATTTTTAGTTTTTAGAATTATCTTACATGTTATTATGGCTGCATTTGATAGTGATATCAGTAGGCCCTAGTTTTTTTTTTCAATTATATTTGACTACCACACAGTGTTTTTTATAAAAAAAATTAATAGAGTTGATGGTAATATTTTAAAACACAATGTCACACAGGTAATATGGCTAGCTCTGAGGAGTACATGATCGGTCCTGAGCTATTGTCTTCGGGACATCTAGATACACTTAGTTCATTGACTATGATCATGAACCACTACGGAGGTTTGCCAATGGACAGTATGATAACCAGGTGGAGAGTGTACATTCAGCGAATCGACACAATTTACTTTCAATTCTGGAGACCAGTCGTGGGCAACCAGTTCACTCTTGTATGGCAGACGAAATTCACTCCGGCGACAACTGGAATGAACCTGCTTGATGTAGAAGAGCCTGTTTATATAAAAAAAGGAGATTACATAGGCTTCAGGTGTTCAGGTCTCGGAGTCATCCCATACAAAATGGCAAATTGCGACCAATCTGTATTTCAAGAAAGTAGATGGTACTACAGCTATAGATTGAATTCTTCGTTGGGAAATACATACAGTTTTGGAAGTAGCTTGACACAATGCCGACTGTATAGCATAAACGTGATAGGAATAGGTAAGTATATCAGTAGAACATAGTTAAAAGTAGACTATTTTTCTCCAAGCCAGATCATTATATTCGATCCATAAATAATATTCTGCAATATGCCTAGTAGTGGAAGCTTTGAGGAAGTTTTGTATGCCTTTCATTTAGGAGAGGCTAACTTAGCTGTTTTAGACTAATTCGACCCCAAGGAACAACATGGGATGTATGCCAAATTCTCTATCCGGGACGAAAAGTCTGACAAATGCTATCGCTTTTCGAAAAAAAATCATTGCGAATGCGGATTTTACATTTTTAGCTATATTTTAGTTTACCATTCAGTTTTGTTCTGTGAAATTGCAATTATGCAAAATGTCCAGGTCTGTCAGACTCTAGAATAATTTTAGGTTTTGAGTTTTTTTGCGTAATATTTGAACTTTTTTGCAAAAAAACACGTTTTTTAATCGCGAATGCTGATTTTACTTATTTAGCTATATGTTATAATCCTATAATGCAATATATGTTACGTGACACTCAAGTTATGCAGAATATCCATGTTTCACATTTGATAGAATATTTTTAGATTACTCTTGAATTTTTCATATATTTTGCGTATGAAACTAATTTTGACGGTTTTCTTCACATCATAACTTAAAATGAGGTACATTCTGATGTGACATAAGCAATTTTCAGATAATCAGACTATATTACAATTTGTCTTAGATAGAGTAGGATATCCAGTGAGTTTGAGGCATGACTATTCGGTGATAGTTTTTTTTTTGTTTCTCTCTCACTTACGGTAACAATACTTACAGCAGCAAATATCCATGCAGCATGGAGATTCATTCATGCATTCATGTACAAGTTCGAAGTATGAATAATTCGAAAGGAAAATCCTAATGTATTATATAAACTATGAAACATGGGTATTTTGCATAGCATAAGCGTCACAGGAAATAAATTGCATGATAAGATTATATTATATAGCTAAATAAGTAAAAGCGGCATTAGCAATCCAAATCTTCATGTTTTTTGCGAAAAAAATCCAAATAATACCCCTCAAAATCAAAGATATGGACATTTTACATATTTTCAAATGTTTCAGAACATAAACTGCAAGATAAAATAAGAATATAATGTTGAATATAAAAAATCGACAATCGCGATAAATAATAAGTATTTTCGAAAAGCGAGGGCACTTTTCAGATTTGTCGTCCCGGATGGTATTTGGCATACATCCCATGCTGTTCCTTGGGGTCAAGTTAGTTTAAAACAGTTAAGTTAGCCTCTCTTAAATAAAGTGCGTACAAAACTTTGTCAGGACCGAGACTACATAACCTAAACAGTGTACATACTACCAGGTATTGCGTTCGATAGGAGAGTGAATACTTGCAGAATGTGATGGTGGTAAATAAAACAGTGGTATAAAAGAATGATATAGCCTAACCATCGCCTTAACCCATTAAAGCTCACTGGCCACACACGTTGCCATTGATTGAATTGATGACGCCACGGTTACTAAACTATTTTAAGTACATATGATGGTGTTGGCCTAAACTTGTGCACAAGACATGAATCGTTCAGCTTGGCTCACTTGATCTGTGACAGTTTCAAAGAAAGAATACTTGTATCATCGTGTTTAGTGAAGAAATTCAAGTTTGCAAGATGCCACGGAAACGCCTAGGAAATAAGATGTAAGTATAACTTCAATTTACATACCGAAATGAAAACGGTGTGTGGTTAACCTATTAATAGTCTGATTGTCTATGTTATATAGTAATGCTACATATAAGCTGCAACTAGAAATTATGTATATTGGCAACAAATGTTGCCATTGGAAACTGGCTCCATGTACAACTCTATATATCTTGAATTATATTATCCCAGTTGGACAATTGCTTGTGAGTATTCATACATCATGAAGTTGGTAACTCGTTTATAACATGATGGGATAAACAGACTGGATTAATGTACTACTGCAATTATAAATGTTGTAAATTGGCAACAAATGTTGCCATTGGAATATGATTTCAACGGAAAACAATCGATTTTCTTTTCAGATTTTCCGTGACTACATGCCGCCCTGGTCATGGTGGAAGGTGTAGCATAGCGAAATGCTACAGTTCATCCTGATGTAGTATACATATTAACTATACTAATATAAGGCTGAGCAGCACCATATCGCAACAAGAATAGCTTCCCATAAGCAGCCCTGCGGGTGCCAGTGACTGGGGCAGTTCTGACAGCAAAACAGACGACCCAGTAGGCTTCCACGGAAGTTATTAAATTTATAATGTCATGTATCAGGGGGTGATCATCAAATACGGAAACTGTTGAGTGACGTCAGACATTCCGCCGGTGACTGTAATGTGAAAACCGGCAACGATGTACCTCCTATCAAGAAGATGGGGGAACATGCAAAAAAAGCCCCGTCTCCATCCCAAACAAGATCATCTTCAGGTTATGAAACTACCGATGAAGAGGAAATAACACCAACGCGAGAGACCCACCCACAGACCGTTGCAAAAAAAGATGAAGAACGTTTTAGTATAATCACAGTTGAGCAAGAAGACTAAACCAATATTTGCCAGAGAGAGGGCAATTATTTGGTCTAACTGCTCAGGATATTCTGCCAGAGATAATCAAAAGTCATGCCGATGTGTAATACTTCTGACGCCTGCCATACCCTCGGCTCTACTGGGCATATTTAACTGATGTGTATACCACGTCGGTCTCTAATTCTATGAAACACAATACATTTGACGAGATAATGTGAGATCTCCATTTTGCTGATGATACAAATTTTCGATGGATCGATACTGTGAGGTTTATCCCCATTTCGAGGATTTGAATGGAGCCTCCACACAGGCTAATATCTCTGAAACAATGATACCCCATATGAGACTCTATAAGATACCCTCGGGCCACAGACCAGGAATTGCTTGTACGCTTCCATAAGCATGGTATACTGCCAAAATGGGCCGGCTACAACAGTGTGGAAGAATGTCATCCGCTTTGATCAAACGAGTCACTGGCCAAAAAGAACCGAGAAGCGTTTTACTTGCTGAAAATTTTGTGTGCGACGCACCGTAAGCCCTTATTTGACATTGCACCCAGACAATATCAGATGGCATGCTATACACATTTTAGTATAATACCATCGCATGCTGGTATAGTACTTAGCTGTAGCTTCTTTCCTACCTCAAACTACTAGATATTTCTATTATTATTATTGACGTGATATTCGAAATCATAGGCACACAGACTCATGTGTTGATGATAGTTAGGGATATTGGTGGTGGTTTGTGATAATTATGTTCAACCCCTTTAAAGCCCAGTGGCATCAGAAGTTGTCAGTGTAAGAGGCCTAGTATCGTGACATAAATGTACACATCAATTTTTATTTTTATTTTAAGTGACAGTATCTTAAAACGTTGAGTTTCAATGAGTTAATATTAATATATCATTCGTTTTGTAGAATGTGACGCTGGTAAATACGGTATTATGCCTAGCTGTGAGAATTGTAGTCATTATTTTGCTGATCCAGAAAACTTTGACCGACGGGATGGAACATGCGGTCCTTGTAATGAATGCAGAATTGAAAGGAAGTGTGATCTGGAATTAGGTAAAATGTTGTTCATTCTATTATCTATTTTTTTATTATGTATGCTTAGTTGATATTGCTGGGCTGTACCCTGCATTAATTGCATGTATTGTTTTTAGAATGTGTGTATGAAGCATGTAAAGTAGTGATCAAAATAGAATAATAGCACCATAAATCGCAGTAGTGATTGAAATATAATAATAGCACCACAGTCAACAGCAGCCCGAAGCATAAACTAACGGCTGCTGTTGATTATGAAGGGCTGCTAGATATTGACGCAGGGCCGCTAAAACGGCACAAACTAAAACCTAAATCATGATATTAAATATTCTCCTCAATGGAATGAAATGACACCTCATTGCTTAGAAACACTAACAATTGTAAGCACTGAAAATGTCCCCTTCAGCCATCAAATTGTATGGCAAATGCAGACTCCTTAAGCTCACGAATATATGCTATGCATCCACGATACGCTTCTTGACCATGACCTTGACCATGTTGACCATCACATCAACATCACACAAATCAGCGTGCCAAGTTGAGTGTGACATTTCACAGTCAACTTTTCACGAGTACACCTGTAATCAAGGCCTGTCTGAACAAGATCTGAAAAAGTGTACGAACCTCTTAGTCATACATCCTTTGTGACCTTGAACTTAATCCACATAGCACTTGCTGGGCAGGCCAACCTAAAATTTTCTTTACAGCAAGGTTTTAGGATGAAAGTGTTTTGTCAATGGTCCAAGCGGTCAGAAAATGTAGAATGCATGGCTTTTTTATTATTGACATATTTAACATAATTAATAAATTATTACATTTACAAAGATTTGGCTATACCTGGTTGGCGTAGAAGCTTTATTTGTGGTAGTACACCAATGTTTTACTCCGATTGACTCGTTTCACATAAATGAAATAAAATGAATGGGGTTTTAGGCAATTATTGTGCACACATAGTCTAAACCGGGCTAGGAAAATCTCATGAGGATGGTGAGATGAATGAGATGATACTGCCCTCCATAAACAGGGCGCGAAATTCGAGCTCTGGCGATCTGAGACCAAGCACGCTACCTCTCGGTCACGGAGTCTCCCCACAATATTTAATCTTTACGAGTTGACGGGGAAGAAACATTTTGTTTCTTTGAAACTTAGAGGCCAGAGTGGTGTGCGAACCCGCGATCTCCGACTTTCCAAGCAGGCAGCGTTAAGCACTGCACCAGAGCCCCGCCCAATATGTTGACTTTTTGACATGGTGCAAATCATAATTTGAAAAATCTAAAATGTTGAGAGAACATAAGAGAGAAAAGTATCGAATTGACAGCTAAGTCTGCAGAATTCGCTCCAATTCTCTAAGTTTCATAAATTTGGGACCACAATAAATTAAGTAGACAGATAAAATCAGATTGTGTGCCCACATTTTGTTAACCCACATTTCATTTTTGTAATTCTTTTAAGGGTCGAAATTAAGCATTTGACGAGAATTTGTCATATTAAATTGTCACACTCACCTGTAATAGAAGGGCGGATAATCATTAAAACAGGTGATACATGGAACCTGGAATTATTCCACTTATCAAGATCCCTAAAAGTAATGTCAAAAAGAAAAAAGATACAAATACGACAATTATCACGTACATACTATCCATGCTTAGGTCAACCGTCATCGGGTGAACAGTTTGACATGACACTTCTTATTCAAGGTCATCCAGAGTCCAAAGTATAGTTAAAATAACCAACTAGCTTGTACATTTATTAATCACAAAAAAACAGGGCAGCCTCTTTTTGTTTTTAAACTTGTGGGCCCACACACTAAATGCAGCAATAATTGGATAAAATTCCAAAAAACAAAAAAGTGATGTCATAGCTCCTCCATTCTATAGGCTACTTCCCATAGAACCAATCTTCCCCTAAAATGGCTCTATATAATGTCATACTATAGCATTCAAAAGTCAGGATATTGCATTATATTGTCATGATATGGCATTATAATACCAGGATATCACAGTTTAACATCATGATATTTTAATTTAAAGTCAATCTATCACATTTAGTTATAAGAATATGACATGTTTAATAAAAAATAAATATAATACAATTGTTATATGCTACTTTAACGTCAAAATATAGCAATAGAATATGTTGATAGGGTAATATAATGCTAACATAATATATTACAATGTCATACTATGATATTGAAATTAAAGATGTGAACGTCATGACATGGATTTTTTATGTCAGGATATTGAATTGTAATATTAAGATATGGAACTTTAACGTCATGATATGGTATTATAATGGCAAATATGGCCCTTAACATTTTAATTTTAAGATACGTAATTTTGGTGATATGATATCTTATTACATGTATAATATCAATGTGAGGCACATCGACAAAAGGAGATTGCAATGCCACATTGTGATGATATTACCATATCCCTCATCATTCGTCCTTTTACTGGCATGTGGTAATGCTGATTAATTTAATCTTTGACACCAATCCCATCTCCCTCCTTTTAAGACATTAAACGATTATATACGAAATGTCATTATAGTGTGATATATTGATATAATAATGATATTATTTACAGTATTATGCCATATCCTGACAATATAGTGTCATATTCTGACATTCATTTCCCGAAATTCAGCCTCTACAGGTTAAATGTTAAATATAATAATAATATAATATAATTATAATCATATTCCAACGATATATTAAATAATAGAGTCTACTTATGACCCAAATTATATGGCGGCCATCTTAAATGTAAATCATTACCTGACATTATTAATAATATATACTGAGGTTACAAAGCCATATTGTGATATCATATCACCATGTCATATAATCCTTGTCATTTTAATGATGGTAATTAATTGTATCGCCGCCACCAACCTCCTACTCCCACATGTTAAGACACTAAACAGTCATATATATCTTGTCATTGAACGCCATATGTTATAATGTTATTCTTTACATTATTAGTCTTTATCCTGACATTATAATGTCATATTCCGATGTCCCTGTCCCAACATTGAATCTCGACAGCTCCAATGTCGTGTGTATACTGTATAGGTATGAAACAATGCTCGAGTTTACGGTTTTTGCTCCTAAATGGGTTTAATGGTGTATACACAAATAATTCAGCGCTTTATTTTATCATGATTTGCATGATCGGTATGCTAATACGAACGATGTAAATTATTAGCAATCAGCAATGTCCATATTTGAAAGCGGCAGAAGAGTAATGTGACTGATATGGATATCGAAAACTAAAGCTGTCAGTAATGATATGGTTTTAATGTGTATGTAATTTTATTTTATTCAGCTGTGCTAGTGATATCTGACTATAAGATTGTGTACATTGTTTTAATCACGACAGCGATACTTTTTAAATTGCAGATTCAGATGATATGAAAGCTCACAGCCTTGAATTAATACGTGCAAATTCCAGCTATCTAGTTGTAAAGTGGCTTCACATTAAAAATGAGCCTGAGGTAAACCTCCGCAAGTATTAGAGCTATTATTTAGTGTACAAAAATTATAGAGAGAAGGATACATCAGACTGGATCTGAGAACGCATAGTGCCATATAATCCTGATGTTAATTTACCACGATCCACGATAAAGGGACTGACTTCAAATACAGAATACCAAGTCTTCTCCAAAGATTCCCCAACCTCCCCCACCGTTATTCTCTGTCTACAAACGCTATCCGTGTTCACCAAGCATTCTCCCGATAAATTCTAAATGTTTAAAATTGTGACGAATATTTGGGAAAACTTATATTTGACCATAACTTGCCAAATAGTTACTATTAACCAAGGTGTGGCAAACTACTCGATGGGTTCGCCATTTGTTCACGAATGTCAAATTAGTGAAATTCCCCAAATCTATTTATGTGATTTTGACTGTAGAATACGTTTCAGGAATTATTTTGATGATTCAAGCTCATTTTCAGTGTGAAAGGGTCAATTTGAAGGTCAGATTTGCGAAAAAAGTGTGTGTTTTTTGTAAATACAAGTAGGAACAAGTGTAATATATCTTTTTGGTGTGATTTTGCCCGGAGAATATGTTTATTTGGACTGAAGAAATAATTTCTAATTTTATTTTGATGATTCAATGTCATTTTCTATGGAAAAAATTTAGTTTGAAAGTCAAATTTACGGAAAACATATTTTTAGTAATACAAAAAGGAACGGGTGTAACACATCCTTTTGAATTGATTTCAACTGTAGAATACGTTTAATTTATTCATTTGGTTATTCAAGATCATCTGTCCGACCATAACATCAATTTCAGGTAAAATGAGTCAAAATAAGAGCCACAGTATTTTTCTGTCACACCACTATGTCGGGCATAGCCGAAAACTCTATTGGAGACATCAAAATTATAATTTTTATTTCATTCTGTCGAAAATGATATTAATTAATTGTCTGACCCTGCACAAATGGCGGACATCTCGGATTTCAATGCCATTTTAAAAATCTGCTAAATTGGCCAAGACATTTTCCTTAAAACGCATTTTTAGAACAAAAATTTGGTCGCCAAATGTTTGCCGAGCGATCTCAAAGTAAGCACATTTTTGTCGCCAAATGATCGCAGAATTCGCCATTTATTCGCAGATTCCGTCCATTGCTTTTCCACCACGCTACAAATTCAGTTCGCTGATTAAAACATAATAGCATGACTGGAATATGCAGAACAGTTGACGACTAATCAGCCACAATTAGCTTACAAAAAAGGCGATCAGTTGACTCTGAATTGTTTTGTTTTGAGATCGTTTCCAAAACATTTGTTTAATTTATTAATTTGATTAATTGGCAAACGTCGTATGTGACAATTATCAAGTGAATATTCAACAAACATTCAACGAAAAAGTAACCAAACTTTCCACAAATAGTCCACAATTTGTTGCAAACTGATCGCCTAATTCCCAAATTAATTGCCAAATATTTGAAGTCAATTGTCATTTTCCCAGAAAGTTCGATTTTAAAACTGTATAGCGGTATGTCACAAAATCCTTTATACATATACAATTGTCTTCAAATCTCAGGGTGGCATTCGCGGCAGTGTTTTTCTGCAAACTTTAGTGAGTCTCCCGTCTATTGTAGCTTGTTGCCAATAAATGTTGTTATTCCTCGGCGAACACGGAGAACGTTTTGCGAAAGATGAGAACGTTTGAAAAATGTTTGGAGAAAATTGTTTGTGGAATGTCGCAAATTTAGGATTTACAATGTCGACAAATAGACGCCAGCCTGATATTGTCCCTCTTATAAGTCATCAATTGCTCGCATTGAAAATTCCTTCAATCAGCGAACAGTTGGTGACAAATTTGTCGCCAAATCTTCGCTTATTTTTTTGTCGCCAATTGATTGCCGCTTTCTGAGATCCTTCTTTTAGAGTGGACCTCACCGAGCTGACGATTATTTTGCGACATTGGCGAATGTCAAATTTGTGAAATTCCCCAAATCTTTACTGTAGAATACATCTCAAGAATTTTTTTGATGATTCAAGGTCATTTTCAAGATTAAAAGTTCATTTTGGAGGTCAGATTTTCGAAAAAAGTGTTTTTTTGTAAATACAAGTAGGAACAAGTGTTTTATCTCTTTTTGGTGTGATTTTGCCCGGAGAATACGTTTATTTTGACTAAAGAATTAATTTCTAATTTTATTTTGATGATTCAATGTCATTTTCTATGGACAGAATTTAATTTGCAGGTCAAATTTACGGAAAACATATTTTGAGCAATACAAAAAGGAACGGGTGTAACACATCCTTTTGAATTGATTTCAACTGTAGAAAACGTTTAATTTATTCATTTGGTTATTCAAGATCATCTGTCCGACCATAACATCTATTTCAGGTAAAATGAGTCAAAATAAGAGCCAAAGTATTTTTTTGCCACACCACTATGTCGGGCATAGCCGAAAACTCTATTGGAGACATCAAAATTATCATTTTCATTTTATTCTGTCGAAAATGATATCAATTAATTGTCTGACCCTGCACAAATAGCGGACATCTTGGATTCCAATGCTATTTTAAAAATCTGGTTAATTGGCCAAGACATTTTCCTGAAAACTCAATTTGAGAACAAAATCGCTAGACCAAATTCCATGATATTGATAATCTATTCCGCTAAGTTCATCGAAATAAGTAATATTTTTGAGTTTTTGGTGAAGGCGACCTTGCACAAATGGCGGCCATCTTGGATTTCATTGCACTTTTTGAACAAATTGCATGGACAATACATTTTCCCAAAAACACATTATTAGAAGGATATCTGTGTCGAATTCTATTATTTTGGTTATCAATTTCACTACGATCATCAAAATATGCTATGCATGTATATTGACCATGGTTTTTAGTTTGCTAAAAATCATCTGTTCTCAAATTTGACCTTCAATTTGACCTTTTGACCTTGAAATCATCAAAATAATATAAGAATTGAATTATCCAGTCAAAATTACACACATACGAAGTATTACACTCGTCACAAATTGCTTTATTTCTTGAAAAATCATATGTTTACTCATTTGAACTTTAAATTGAACTTTCAACCTTGACATTGACCTTGAAAATATTAAAATAATACCAGAAATCAATTTATCAGTGGATTTCACACGTCAAAAACGATTTATTACACTAGTAACTGGCTTTATGTATTGGAAAGTCGTATTCTCACTCATTTGACCTTTGATCTTGAATAATGGCGACCATCTTAAAAAAGCCAAGTTTAAACACAGTGGATTCTGGAACGGTTGGGTATATACTTTCAATTGATGCAAATAAATGTCTTATACCAGATAATGTAAGGTTTTGGGAAAATCATGCTCTGTGGTACCGGACTAATAGCAGAAACATGCCTTTCCGATGACAAATAGTCACTTAATAATCGCCACACTCATCATTGTTCAGCAAACAGTTTCCAAACAATATTTAATTCGTCGATTGATCACTACGTTCGCAAATTAGTCGTCAAATGTTTGCAGAAGTGAACGATTTTAAGACAATCACCTTTTCGTCGCAAATTAATTAGCTCTGAAAAATTCGCCCATTTAATTGATTTTTTGTTCACCAAATATGTCAAAACTGTTCGCTTACTGGGAAAAAGTGTTTGACTGCAAGATGAGAACAGCTGACGACAAATTAGCGACAATATGGTAACAAAGAATGAACAGAATCGGTGATCATCTGGCGATGAAAAGGTGATTGTTTTGAGATCATTTGGCAAATATTTGTCGACTAATTAGCAAACGTGGCGATCAATCGACGAATTGAGAACAATAGACTGCACGAGTTTGCGCGTGAACAGTTTGTCTGATTAAAACAGTTCGGCGTTGCTCACTGTGTGGCGTGTTGTCATTGATCAGTGTATAGCAGTTGTCTGATTAAAACAGTTCGGCGTTGCTCACTGTGTGGCGTGTTGTTATTGAGAAAGGTGTATTAAGCAACTGTTTGGTTAGCAAATGACAAATATGGCGATTATTACGGTAATATTCAGCGAACAGTCATTCCTTGACATTTTTTTTCACTCAAGGTCGCTATTAAACATGACATTGTCACTCGCATGCTCAAGTGATGGAAATATATCCCAATCTTACCATAATCGTATTGCGACATTTATAATTAATGTTCCTCTTATATTTTCTTTTTAGACCCGCACATCTAACAAATTTATCTGTCTGATAGGAAAACATTTTGAAAACGACACCGTGGGTTGTATTGTTACCTAACGGTAATATGATATAGTGTTTTCCCCACAACAAAGTCCCAATGTTTTAACTAACAATAACATCATCTTATACCAGTATAATATATAAAAGGATAACTTATGCTAATAGTTATCTTATAATCTATTACAACTACATGATAATAGGCTGGAGAACCAACAAATCATCAACAACGAGTTGACTAATATTTTAGGGCTAATATGATATATAACTGAAAACACAAACTCCACTTTGGCACCTTGGACTATTCTATTTGTGACTGACAAAGTGGAATGTAATGTCAAGTTCATGGCCAATTAACCAGGTGTTAACTATAATGTAGAAATAAATATTTAATGACATAAACGACAATCAACTGAATTGCAGTCATGAGTCATCACAAACCATGCTGGAGGGTAGGCATATCTTAATACATATTTAAAGATACCTATCATAAAACAGGACAATGATAAGTTATGATAACTATTATGTTATATGTTTTGATTACAGATCCAATATGCGGTAATTGGGAAGACGGCATCAGCTGTAATGACAACTATGGATGTTCACAGTGTATCGGTTATATATATATTCAAGCATACCCTCGTATTAAGTCAGTAACAGCATTATTCTATCCCTTTTGATATTGATACTCTTATCCAATGTGCAAGGGTGCGATAGCTCACACACATGCATAACTTGGAACCAAGCTACGTAGCTCAATTCCGCTTATCTCTGTGAAAAGGCTGCCAACAAGTAGTCAATGAAATGTTACAAATAACAAAAAACTTGTAGTGGACGAAGATGATTTAAAGTGGGTGGAAAATGTAAGAAAATTGCCATGTATTGGTAAACATTTCATGGATATTTCTCTTCTAAAACCCCTTAATTTTAGCAAAATAACGTCTGTTTTCAGATTTGTAAAAAGATGCTTTGATGTATCGAAGGGGCTTAAAGGGTTGTTATCAATTTTGAGAATTAACAGCTGTTCATACGTATTTATTATACCATGGCTTAGGTTTTATCGTTCCGAAATATCAGCCCGACTTAGTAGTATTCTCCAGAGGGTCATGGATTTTGTATCGATGCAAGACCGATGACTCGGGGGATAATATAATTTGAGAGGGCTGATATAAGGGAAGAGACAACTTTAGTCATGGTATTGTCTTTTTTTTTTATCTCATACTAATATTTTCTGTCAAAGTAGGCGTACACTGGATAACTGCAATTTAGAGAGTAAATCACAATAGCCTACGCCTGTGATTGTAACATGACTTTTATCTTAATACTATGATTAATGTTAAGACTAGTAGCAATAATGTAGCCTACTATATACATATTCACTTCTTCAAGTTCAATGGCGAAATATTTCTTTCCAATTCATGATTCGTGATCTGATTCAATGATAATATCTAGGCTTATAGAGTGCTTTCCGACTTGTCACACCTCTCAGTGGCACACCACCCGGCGGCGCGCGGTAACAGAGGAAGAGGAGGGGGTCTGCCAGATGAAGGAAGCTGGCATTCACCAGCTACGTCAGGTGATGCGGGTCGCCCACAAGACATTGACCCAATGTTGCTGTAGAGTTGAAAATTATTACATAAACATTTAAAATGTCATGAGGAACTCATGAACAGCAATCGTTGTTCATGAACTGACTATCTACCTTTTCTAGAAAACGTTGTTTTAATTCAGATACATAAGTGTTATTTAGATATGTAGCGGATACTCTGAGGCAGAGAGTTTCAAATTTGCACAATCCTATTTAAAAACATACAATTAATTGTGTTGTCTTAACACCTATGTATTATCATGCTAATAGTCAGATTCAGATTAATAGGATGAATTAATTTCTGAACTAATTTTTATGAAATTTTAGACACACTATTTTCTGGTAATGCGGCGACTACACTGAAAATTATAAAACGAAATTAATGGCTTAAAAGAGGGCGACATTTACTGCAATAATATTAAAGATAATAAATTTCAAAATACATATGAGGCCTTTCCTATTTTTCCATTTTAAAAGTATGCCCTTAGATATCACTGGAACATATTGCTTGTAAAATTTCATGAAAATTAGTTGATAAAAAATATTGACTGAGAATTAGCAAAATACATTCACTGTGACTCATGTGAATTTTGGTAGAGGCCTATTTCGCAATTGCGACTTTCGTTTCTTCTTTTTTTGTTTCACCCCTTCCTCAGAATCTCCACCGTCAAAACTGTCTTTTTCCATAGGAAAATAAAAAATAAATAAAAATGTGTACTCACTATACTACCCCCGATTTGTTCTCATTGGCGTAATGCTTAATGATTAACCCTTAGTGGACCACCTTCGCAATTCGGGAAATGGACCATTTTTTGCAATACAAAACCCCCTTTGACCTCGCCAATTAGTGGACCACCTGTGACGCTAAGGTATTATAGCGCTGTGCTAAGGCAAAATGCCGTAATTGCAATATTTTTGAAAAAGAAGTTTACACTACCAAACAACAAAGCCTACTCGTGTTATCAATATGGTTCTACCCTATTGTGTTGGTATTTATTTAAAAAAAACTCCCCCCCCCCCAGCTGTAGCCCTATGATATTAAGAAAAATAAATGAAATAAATCTATGAATTAAAAACTTAAAAAACCTTTTCCTTTAGTTTTCGCGACAAAAAAGCCAAAATCATAATTAAATTTATATTGCTTTTAAAGCGGCACAATCAGGCCAATTGGCAATTTAGCAGTTAAAATTGAAATAAAGACGAAATTTAATTTCAGACAAGCATGTCCAAAATAAGGAATACAGGAATGACTGATAAAAGGGGTTTTTGGTACACTTGCTACGTTGCCACATCAATCCAAAATTTTAGCTCATGGACATGTTCACATAATTATTATGGACATATCAAGGAGCCAAAATAAAATGTTGGCTTTTGGTTGATTTTTAGTCTGATTGTGTCGCTTTAATTATTTGTTGTCCCTTTAAAACATCTTATTATCGCAGAGGTGACTGGTATGTATATTAAATTATTCATAGGGCTAAAGCAATAAACCTATGTTTAATAACATATTATTGATTTGTGTCTATGACAAATCTAAATTTCGTCATTTTCAGACTTTTTTTGTATTTTTACAATAAATATCAATTAATGTCTCACTATACTTCAGAAACTTTCCCAGGTTATAATATTGACAGAAAAATTAAATAAATATCCACCTAATATAAAAACAACTCACCACAGTTTTCCATTTTTAGCGACGCAAAAAATCATAATTTAAAAATATATATATTTATTATCATATTGTCCTCAGATCATTACAAATGATAAATATTAAACCGTAATTTAACAACGTATTATTTTATTTAAAAACACAGCGTGACATAATAATATTGTCATACATTATTGCATGTTTAAAATTGCATCATTGTTTTACTTATCAACAACTATTTGAACTGTTATAGCAATTTATATTTCACTGCGAATGAAAATTACCCTGTTTTAAACCTACATGTGTAGGCCCTGTAAACAGTTCAAATAATCTCAAAACTCAACTCATTTTTTAAACTAGGTGTCCTGTCACAGATAACATATGTGTGCAAGGTTGGAAATTAAAAATGGACCGTCGGACCAATGGGTCGTCAGACCAATGGGCCTCCGGACCAATGGGTCGTCGGACCAATGGGCCGTCGGAGTAATGGGCCGTCGTACTAATGGGCCGTCGGACCAATGGGTCGTCCGTAGGACTAATGGGCCGTCGGACCAATGGGTCGTCGGACCAATGGGCCGTCGGAGTAATGGGCCGTCGTACTAATGGGCCGTCGGACCAATGGGTCGTCCGTAGGACTAATGGGCCGTCGGACTAATGGGTCGTCGGACTAATGGGCCGTCGGACTAATGGGTCGTCGGACTAATGGGCCGTCGGACTATAGGACCCACGCATGCATACACTCACGCATGCATGCACACACGCAACGTATACCACCATGATATTATACGATGATTGTGATGTCATAATTACAGAATGTGATGCTGGTAAATACGGTGTGAACTGTACATAGAATTGTAGTCCTTATTGTGCTGATCCAGAAAACTGTAACCATCAGGAGGGAACGTGTAGTCCTTGTGTGGAGTGGGGAGTAGGAGATAAGTGTGATGTCGAATTAGGTATATGTAAATTATGTTCGTAAGCCGACATGCGCAGCTATGGAGCCTTTACGGGACATTTCAAGAAAGTGAATTATAAATGAAGTTGGCACGCACCTAATACCTATTTAAAATTATTTCGCGTGTACCAGTTTTTAGGGACACACCATTTATATGATTTAATTAAAATGATGTATTTCTTGCGCACCAAATCATTCAAATAGTGATTTACCCCCCCCCCCCAAAAAATGTATATACTTTCAAAATAAATACCATTATCTTGAAATGTCCCTTAAAAATCACCTGACGTAGCTTAATTAAATTTCTAGTTAACGAAAACAATATGACAATGTTTTTTTTATAAATTTGAACGACTTGTTTTCATCGTCTCACCTCTGATGTGTTGTTTTGTAGTATTAAACATGTGGTGTAATATATATTTGCAGAAAATCATTGTCATTGTACTAGCAATCAACGTATTTGCCATTATGAACACCGTTAACTATATCAATTAAAATAACAGTGATTATATTTTATTTTTCAGAGCCAGCCAGTATGAAATCATACAGCCTTCGTATATTAAACATATACCCCAGCTCTCTAGTTGTTAAGTGGAGCCACACGAGAGATGTATTTAATGATGAAGATCTCTATCGGTATTACAGCTATTATGTAGAGTACAAAGATAAGGGATCACCAGACTGGATCAGTGGATCCATAGTGCCATATAATCCTGATGTTGATCCACCACAAGCCACGATAGACGGACTGACTTCAAATACAGAATACGAGGTCAGGGTCGTAGGAGTCAGAACTAAAGGGGATCAAACGGATGAAGAGGATGCCGATAAAACAAACACCATAATATTCACCACCTTATTTGGTATTTTTTATCTTGTTGCAGTGATAAACCATATTCATTGGATCACTTCATCTTGTTGTAATCTAATGTGCTTATACTCTTTGATTTTTTGCCAACGAAACTGTTGATATTGAAGAAATCGTTTACAGCATTTTTTCCGATCGCATACTTAAAGTGAAAACTCGTGTAATTTGCTGCTCAATGTTGAGGACGACTAACATACGGTCACACAATGTAAATTTAAATTAATCAGTTTGCGTTCTCCTTACATATAAAGTAATAAATATATTTTTGCATGAGTTTGAATGGTAAATGCGAGAGGAAAAAATATAATATATATATATTATATTATAATAAGTATAATTTTTTTTCTCATAGATCCAAATTGTGCCAATTGTCAAGAAGGCGTCAATTGTAATAATCTACATGGATGTTCGCTGTGTGTCCGTTATATTCCACCCGAATGCCATAAAGGTGATATATATAATTATGTAGTTATATAGTCTATAACCATTATAACATAACATACACGTTATCAAGTAATACATTATATGATCTCCTAGTTTAAAGAACAATGGATGTACT
>OZ024902.1:18492787-18573953 GCA_964017125.1 Flabesymbios commensalis
TGCCTCGACAAATGTCACAGCCAACGACAAATGTCACAGCTTTGCCACGACAAATGTCACAGCCAACGACAAATGTCACAACATTACCATGATTACCAACGACAAATGTCACAAACTCCCGACAAAATGTCAGTCATCATATCACTTGGACAGGCTGAATCACTATTTCATTGGTCGGATGTAGAATACTATACTTGGTCCGAGACCAATAATGTATTTATTTGAGTTTTTCAAGACCTTTTGTTTTATTTCTAAGACTGATATATAAAAAAAATAGTTTGCTGTATTTGCTTATGTATTTGTTGTATACCATAACAGTTTTACAACAGACGCACTGGTCCGGCTTATGTAATGTGTATATCAAGCGAGCAAACGAATAAAGCGTTACTCAAATAATATTAATTAATAAATGAATGAGTGCATGAAATAAATGAATGAATGAAGGGATAAAGGAATGAAATAACGAATAAATTAAAGTTTGATGAGTAAAAGTTAAATGGATAAATGAATGAATTAATGAATGAATGCACGAATGAAAGAAAAAACGAAGAACGAATGAACAAACGAACGAATAAACGACAGAATGAAAGCATGAATACAAAAATAATTGAATACGTGAATAAATTAATACGTGAATGAATGAATGAATGAATGAATGGATGAATGAATGAATGAATGAATGAATGAATGAATGAATGAATGAATAAATAAATAAATAAATGAATGAATGAATGAATGAATGAATGAATGAATGAATGAATGAATGAATGAATGAATGAATGAATGAATGAATGAATGAATGAATGAATGAATGAACGAATGAATGAATGAATGAATGAATGAATAAATGAGCATATGTATCATAGTAGTCTGAACAAATTTTATATCTTACTAGTCTTTTCTACATTGTTCTGGAATGAAACATGCACACACTTTTTTTCTGAACATATTATATATATATATCCAATAAATGCAAATCTAATTCACTTTATCCTGGTTCTCAACTTGTTTTATCATAACTGTATGTTATGGTATCCAGATAGGCCCATCTCGCACTTTCGCTGTTTAAAATCTCGCTCTTTCGCATCGACCTTTCGTAGTTTTGCACTTTCGTTGTTTCGTAGTTTCGTACTTACGCAGTTTCGCATCGCCCTTACGAAGTTTCGCATCGCCTTTTCGTTGTTTTGCAGTATCATTGTTTCGTTGTTTCGTAGTCACACACTTCCGTTCATTGGTTGTTTCGCATTGCTCTTTCGCAGTCTTGCCTCGCCCTTCCGTAGTTTTGCATGGCCCTTTTGCTGTTTCGCACTTCCGCCTTTTAGCAGTTTCGCATCGCCCTTTCGTTGTTTCGCAATATCGCTCTTTTGTTGTTTCACAGTTTCGTACTTTAGTTGTCTCGTACTTTTGTTGTTTTGTACTTTTATTTTTTTGCTCTTTCGCAGTTTTGCACTTTCGTTGTTTCGTTGTTTCGTACTTTCGTTGTTTCGTACTCTGATGTGATGGTTAATCTCACCGTCTGTCACGCCGCGATTGACTTTTTAGCAGAGAGCCTGGTGTGATGGTTAATGCTACCGTCTGTCACGCCGGGATTCACTGTCCAGCAGAGACTATGATGTGATGGTTAACGCTGCTGTCCGTCACGACGGAGCCCTGGTGAAGAGGTTTACGCTGCCGATCATAACGTCGAAGCCCTGGTGAAGAGGTTAACGTTACCGTCCGTCGCGCCGGGGACCTGATTAACGCTGCCGTCCTTCAAACCGGAGCCCTTGTAAAGTGGTTAGCGCTACCGACCATCAAGCCAGAGCCTTGTTGAAGAGGTTAAGGCTGTAACTACTGCTGTCCATCACGCTGGAACTCGGGTGAAGTGGTTAGCGCTGCCCTCTTTCATGCCGGAGCCTTCGTGGAGTGGCTAACGCTGCCGTCCATAACAATGAAACAACAAAAATAAGAAACAAGGAAAGTACCAAACTGCGAAACAACGAAAAGACGATACAACAAAAGTACGAAATAACGAAAGAACGAAACTGCGAAAGTTCGAGACAACGCAAATAAGAAACAACGAAAGTGCAAAACTGCGAAAGAATGAAAGTACGAAACTGCGAAAGTACGAAACAAAGGAAGTACGAAAGTACGAAACTTCGAAACTGCCAAATTACGAAACAACGAAAGTGCAAAAGTACGAAGCAACCAGAGTGCGGAACAACGATAATGCGAAAGTGGGAAACTGTGAAACTGCGAGACAACGAAAGTACGAAACAACGAAAGTACGCAACAACGAAAATGCGTAATGCGTAAATGCGAAACAACGAACGTACGAAACAACGAAAGTACGAAACAACAGAAGTATGAAGCAACGAAAGTACGAAACAACGAAAGTGCGAAACAATATTGAATCCTAACGCGTGAGCAGAGAAGAAACATTTTGTTTTTTAAAAACTTGAATACCAGAGCGGGGTTCCAACCCACAATCGCCTAATTTCCAAGCAGGCAACTTTAACCACTGCACCAGGGCTCCCACCTAATAATGCATTTTAAGCATATGTAAGAGGTAATATATTTACTTTGTATATAATATATAGAATGTAGCGAACCGTTGGACAGTAGTCATGCACGCAGTGATAACGAAGAAACACTTGCTGGAGTTGCTGTGAAATTTTTCATTGTTAATACTGGTGAATCTGGAAATACATATCTATTGTTCTTTTATTGACATACAGGCTCCTATTTCATCATTTTAATATACGGCATAAACAGTAAATTCACTTCAATTAACTACTTTTACAATACTGTATATCTCTATCTCAATTCGATTACTTAACCTCCGAAACATTGGCACTTGTCCAAATGATACGCCAGTGCGATGTCTAGGATGCGCAAACATGCGCCTGTTCAGACCGTTGCTATGTAATAAAATCATACACGAGATCTTAGTAACATAGAATAAATGCAAGGATATATTTTCCATTATATTTCGTACAATAATTGGAACACTCATATGAAATATTGAGATTATTACTGGCTATTAATCATATTAACTCATAGCAGAATAAAAGTATGATATTCAGCTAATTAAACTAACTATTATGTATCGGGTTTTATGCATATTTAATTAAAGTTAGCAAAGTTCATTCTTACTAGAATATCACGACATACCTTGGGCAAAGGGATGACTCTGAATGAAGGGACTATTCCCTGATGTCAGGACTGCTCCTGTACATTGTACCCCTAGGCTCTATGTATTATCAGTGCCTCAGACTAACTGAGCATGGCCTTTCGCTCAACTGGTCCGCCTAAATCATAAAATAGTAATAATCACCATTAGAATGACATTCAAATGTTTGTCCTACAAACAATATTTATAGAAAAAATTACTAAGATTTTGTCTAGACCTAGCCAATTAACTAATTGCCTAATAAAGACAGAATACAGTGCTCTTATTATAGTTAATATTATTCGGATATTACATGTTGTATTTATGGAAAAATGTATCAAATTGAAGATTTATAAAAATGTTTATCTGAGCTGTCACCTGATTGGCTGAAATTGTTTACTTCTCTCAGATTCATAACAAATCTTACAAGCTCTAGATTTATGTCTAAACCCTAACATATCTTCATAATAGTTACAGAATATGATAGTAGTAGCTATCTTTTAAATAATAATTCAAATGGCTAATTATCTTATGTTATAACCAGGTAGGATTGCTCACCCAAAAAATACTTGACGCAACTTGAAGGCCACTGTGATCTGCACAGTAAAAATATGCTAAGTCATTGCTACACATTGGGGTATTACTAGATTATAGAAAGATCTAGTAATGCAGATAAAATGTAAAAACAACAGAATGTGACCCATAACGATATAATTGCTAGAATAACCGTAGAAAAGGGTTGAAATATGATAATATATTACTTGTCAACAATATTATAATTATTTTTGAACCTACAAGTATTATCATTCGTGTATACATACATATTTAAGACATATAGGCTGCCCAAATTATGCTATTAATAGCCACCTGGTGAAAAACCATTAATATTAATGTACTGAGCTCTCAGTCCATAATTATTTATTTGCAATGTCAACAAAAAACATCTATATGAAGGCAAATACATGCCGAGTTTACATAGAATCTTCCAAAAAATACAGGTAGTCAGTAAAAATAACCATTTACCCACTTAATCAGTGTACTAAAATTATTTCAAAATGAGGTATTTAGTTTAATTTTAGACCTGTTATGTCAAAAGTTAAAAATTCAAGATGACCTTTAATTTTGTTTCTGACCCTCGATGACCTTGAAATATGAAATAGCAATTATATTGCATCCAACATCTTCAAATTACTCTAAATTGGTGTGTAATTCAATATTATGGACCTATGATTTAGGAATATAATAATTAAAACTTAATCGGTGTTGAAATAACGTTTGCTTGTTGATATTGGCAGCCATCTAATTTTTTACCTGTAGATGACTTTGAAACATGCAAATAACTATTCCAACGTAATGACTGTACTCTAATTATTCGAAAATGATTATGCATGCATTATTTTAAATCAATCATCAGTTAACCAATCAAACCAATCAAACTTTAATAGCGCCTTTATTCTCAGCGGACCCAGCTCAGAGGCGCACAAATCCTTAGCGTGATCATGTGTCATAGTCGAAGCCAAAGCAGGTTCCTCAACAGGGAACCGGACTACTGAGGAGCTAAGGTGGGAAAGCCTGATCAAATAGCTGAGATTTAAGTAATTTCCTGAATGTTAAAATTGTTCTGGCATTACCCACGGGCGCAGGCAGGGCGTTCCATATGGCTGGGCCAGATATAGAGAAAGCGCTTGACCCAGTGTGTGTTTTATATGGGGAACAACAGATCTATTTGAATTTGTGGAGCGTAGATATTTTGAGCATTTCGGACAAACAAGTAAGTCAGCCAGATATGCCGGTTGGTCTTTTAGGGTTCGTAAAGTTATTGCGCATATTTTAAAATGAATGCGAAACTTGACAGGAAGCCAATAATTTTTTTTTTTAGGAACGAACGACTAAATCGTGGGGCCTTGGTTACCAAGGCAGTTCTGAACGCGTTGTAATCTAGCGATATCCTTTTCTGGCATATTGAGTTCCAATCATGAAGCTTGCTACTGACGAGTGCCACTGCAATTTGTTTGACAAGATCTAAGGACAGACTTTTTTTCGAATTCGACGCAGGTCACGGATATGATAGTAGCATGCCCTACATGTTTGGGATAAGTGTTTTAGGAAATTCAGGCTACTGTCAAATACTAGACCAAGATTTTCGGCTGATGCAGATGGATTTATGTCTTGACCTAGAATTAGGCATTGGAAATTATGAAAGATTTTTTCTCGCTGAAGTTGGCTCCCAATGAGAAAAAAAATTGTCCTGCTATGTTTATACTTCAGCTTAAACCCTGCCATCCAAGCCAACACACCCACTAAACAATGTTGCAACTTCTCAAGAGGTTTCTAATTAGCGTTTGAAACTGATAGAGACATGTAAATTTGAGTATCATCGACATAAAGAGGGTGGTTTATGTCAAAACTAGATATAATAGCGCAGAGTGGTGTAGTACGTGTATATAAGGTAAAAAGCACTGGTGCCAGCACAGAGCCCTGTGGAGCTCCATATGAGAGTGTGACTTTATTTGACAGAGTGTCTTTATTTTTTTTACGGATTGGTGACTATTTTGCAAATAAAAAGAAGACCAAGTTTGAGCCTGGCCAGATATTCCATACCAAGCAGAAAATCTACCTGCTAATGTAGCATGGTCAATGGTGTCGAAGGCGGCCGACAAGTCAAGAAAGGTCAGAGCCGTAATTTTGAGGACTGTGCTCACAAAATTTAAGAATTCAAGAGTCAAAAGATGACCTTGAATAAGTAATTTCCGGAATGTAAAAGTGTTTCGTCATTACATATTGGCACAGGCATGGCGTCCTATAAGGCTGTGCCAGATATAGAGCTCTTGACCCAGTCTTGGTGTTTATACGAGGAACAACAAATCTGTTTGAATTTGTGGAGCGTAGATACAATGCTAAAATGCCAGGTAATTTGGCGGCCATTTTGGATTTCTGGCCGCCGTATTGGATTTGAGGAATAATTTAGGGTGGCCCAGAAGCTTATTTCAAAGAGTATAGTTTCAGATAGCTGAATCACTGAGATATCCTTGACCGGAAATAATGGCAAATTGTGGCTGGCATTGACCTGTCTATTACATGTATATGATCAGAAATAGATATATATTTCTGATATGATACGTGTGTAGCGAGGCACATCAGGCCTTTTGATTCATAGACTTGTTTTTATATTATGAGTTGTGTTTTTGTTTTGGTGTCACCATATTTATTACTTGTAAAAATGTCATGTCTACACTATAGGTCAAACTGAGAAAATTGAGCTTTTTGTATTTGTGATTGATAATATTTTACAGTCTGTTATTCGTACTTAGCTAGTTTAGAAAATGTAAATAAACACTAAATAAAAACGAAACAATTACATATATTACTATACTTTGATTCTAAAGTCAGGTTGACGCCAATTTTGAAAACAAAATAATATAAATGAAACCGAACTATATATGTACATGCGATGTTTTAGGTCAGTGGAAACAATCTGAATTCGGCTCTCACAATCTTCCAATATGTGTTATATTTATTACAGTACTCAGCTGAATTTTCCCAACCTGTAACAACATATTGGGTAGATATTGACATCAAACTTAATTTAATTTGACTGTGAAAATCAGTTTTAGTTTTTAAATTTGCTTGGAAATTCGGTGATAGCGGGTTCGAACCACGTTCTGGTATTCAAGTTTAAAGAAACGAAATGTTTCTTCTCTGCTCACGCATAAAAATTCAATATCATTTCGTACTTTCGTTGTTTCGTACTTTCGCAGTTTCGTACATTCGTTGTTTCGTATTTTCGTTGTTTCGTACTTTTGTTGTTTCGTACTTTCCTTGTTTCTTTGTTTTGTACTTTCGTTGTTTCGCAGTTTCGCACTTTCGTTGTTTCGCACTTTCGTTGTTTCGTACTTTCGTTGTTTCGTACTTCGTTGTTTCATTGTCTCGTACTTTTAGTCTGGAGGAAATCAACCCAACTTTGCAGGTTGATTTTGACTCCTCGGATGGTGTACTTAGAGAAACAGATCAGTACTCGTGAAGTACTGTTGGGCAAAACCAGGTATTCGAGATGGCGTCCAAAATGGCCGCATAAATGGGGCGGTTTGCTAACTTGTTGGCACAAGTTGGTATATAATACCTCTTTAGTGAGTTTTTGGTTGTGTCAGGAATCCAAATAAGATGTTTTCAAGGTCAATGTCGGATGTTACTGGCAAAACTTATTTTTTATTTGTATATTATTATGTTCACGTATGTGTATTTTTCATCATAGTAATCATGAATCTTCTCATTTGAACAATTTTTAGAACTTGCTATCACAAATCACCATAATACATGATATATGAGCTTAGTTGAGCAATGTTGATGTAGTGTATTATATTTACTTGAAACGAAAATTAAAAAGATAGTTTTGATTTCTTTCGAAGTTGCGGGCCGGCCCCGATGGCTAATTTGTATTGACTGGGGCTTGTAACCTGGGGTACCAGGCTCGCATCCAGGTCCGCCCGGATATTTGGTTGTGCATATACAGTGCATATCAAACTGTTCAGAGGCCTGGAGTGTACAGTGCTGCCTATGGTACTGTGCACTATAAAGAACCCTTGAAGTCATTCGAAATAAGAGTAGGGCATAGTCCTAGCTTCGGGCCTCCTTCTATCGCGATATTGCAATGATTGTGCATAAAGCGACGTAAAACAATATTCACTCACTCAAAGTTGCGACATAATCGTTTGGGAAACGATTAGTCCGGTGGCACAGGATATGAGACTTGCGTTATCTGGTAACAATAATTGCTTTATGTTTTCATTTAAGTCAATGCCATCAAGATTAAGACTCCGTCGGGTGTATGCATACTGATTACATTGGCTTAATGTTAAAAAATCCAAGATGGTGGTCAAAATGGCCGCCCCGGGCTATGCTGCGTCATAACTTCAAAAATATTATTAACATAAAAATGTGATTTTGGTGTCTAGCATATGGTTTATCTCATATACAAGCTATGATGAGTCATAACTTCAGATCTATTATGCATTGATACGTGATGTTTGTGTCTAATATATATGGTTTTCGGGGTCAAGGAATTAATTTGTGGTGCGTATTTAACACTAAAATAAAATCAAAGATGGAGTCCAATATGACAGCCACATACATCCATGCGTATATATAGAAGTTGAAACTATCCTCGACATAGGCATTATTTGCTGTCGAACATAGGGGGGTTATGAATCCGTTTATGATTTTTGTAAACGTTTCAGAAAGTTATAAAAGGCAAAAATCCAAGACAACTTTAAAATAAGTCACCTTTTTTCACGAAATGTTAATGAAATGCATGCACGATTTAAATATTTAAGGTGATGTATATGATAGCCGAGGGCTCGGGGAGTTAACTGTGATATTCGTTTACCTGTTAAACTAAGTGGAGGCAAACCTTTATGAAGTAGAATCAGAAACTATAGTCGAAACTGACATTGTAATGCCACTCTTATCGTGAGGATATAATGATATAAGATGTGCATCGCCTATAGTATCTGTAGCTGTTGTTGCGAACGGTGTTGTTTGGAAATAATACGTCATAATATGGTTGACATAGATACATCTAGTTTACAAGCCGAAGAATCTCGTTTCTAACACGGCTGAATTTGGATAAGAAGTTCTCAGGAAGTAGTCTTTTCACATTTTCACATACCTGTAATTCATTCCATTACAGTTGATAGTCAAGCTATGAAAAGTCAGTCCAGGGATTTGGATGGTAATTCATGAGAGGCCGTTGAAATGAGTATTTACTACAAACAATGTCTTTTAAATATATACAGAGGTTTGCGATATAAATGATTGTTGAAGGGTGTAAGAAAAAAACCAGCGTCTACACATAGATTTAGCTCAGATCAACCCAATCTCTGAGGCCTCATGTCTCTGAGTGATTGATTTCTTGATTATTTTTTTATTTATTGATTGATTGAGAACATTAATACTTTTTGTTTTTCTTTATATTTATAATATCATTTTTCATCTTTACAAATGAATGGTCATTCATTGCCATTTCGGATTTGACTCGTGTATCATGCCAGAAAATACATTTAAAATGATATACGTTTTCCCTGTGTGCCTTTATTCGGTATCCAGAGTAGATATTCATCTATTTTAGTCACCATCATTGATTTGATTTATAACTGACATTGAAACCTAAAAATACACTTCTATTCAAATCAGCAAATTAGCTTAAAATTGGGTAAAAATAATTACAGACACTGGTGGAAATATAATGGCTTTATGGCTTTGACTTCTGACCCTCAAGCGTAAATATACCAATGTCAATGACATGAGTGGTGTACTCGAGAATCATTAAATTTTAAGACTTGTTCAACAGTTACAATTCATGATGGTGCTGGTGAAAATCGATAATCGCAATCATAGAATGCTACCTCTGGCGTGGCCATTAGATAACACTTGTATTAAAATCAATGTAATCAAGTTACCTGGTGGACCAAAATGGAGTATTGCATTAGAATCTAGGACTACTATCAAATACCATCTATTATATCATACCAAAGACCATTGTAGATGGTCTTTGGTCATACTATTGATGGTGGCTATGTGTTGTGTCCCGCAAAACCAAAAGTTAACAAATATTTGTAGATAAAGCGAGGATTAAACCTGGACTCAAAAACAGGGGGTAATCAGGTTAAAACAATTATAAAATAATATCAAATGATTTCAAAGGAACGCAACATCAGATCAGTGGACAAACCAACAAAGAAACATAAATAATTGCATGTGTAAGTTTATACAGTGATTAAAAAAATACAAAATAGCGAATATTGTCAGTTAATACAAACATTACACAGGCTGTTGGAGAAACACTGTCACTAGATGAGAGATAATGATGACGAACCAGGATGACGAGGTGAACATATTTCAGAATGCTCCTTTACTTGCTAACACAGTTCTGTTTTACCTTAATGTCCCTTCGGTTTCGAACCACGTTCACTCACTGGGGATGTTCGTCCGTTTCACTATGGTGTTCATGCCGATGTTCATGTCAGGAACTCACTAATGACATTTCATAAATTTGCAACGTTACATTTTTAAGTACACAGACTGTTATCGTCTCCAACGTCTGTGTTCAGCTAGGCGATGTTTATTATGGTTATCAATAGCCATATTGTTTTTTACCTCTAGGTTAACTTGGCACATATAATTGATCTTTAAGTAAACTCGAAATGTAACGTTGAACCAAAATAAATATCTCGGGGTAAAAAAATGTACCGCTATCGCGGGTCCCGAGATATTTCGGGGAAGAGTGTTTTTTAGTATTTTGTCTGTAAAATCAATGTGGATCGGCATCCATGGGGGTAGGCTTGTTTTGGCCAATGAACGTTTGTTTTTCTTTTGATTGTGCATTGGTAGCAACCCGTGATAATATCTGGCCGATGTAGAGCATTCATCCTTAACAGATTATTTTAGAACGAACAATTAAAAATGCCCGCCATAATCAATAAAATTATCATAACTTTCTCAATAATTGAGATAGTACGGAGCTTTTTAAGGGACATCTCCAAAACATATATTTCAACTGAAAGTATTTAATTGGAGCGCGCCAAATCATTTGGCTTGAACCAAATAATAATGTGGCGTGAACCAAATAATTTGGCTTGAACCAAATAATCATTTGGCGCGAGCCAAATCATTTGGCTTGAACCAAATGATCATTTGGTGCGAAGCAAATCATTTGGCTTGAACCAAATAATCATTGGCACACTCCAAATAATTATTTGGTTCAAACCGAATGATTTACACAGGTAGCTCAACATCAAAACAGCATTGGGTCAACGTCTAGTGCCTCTCTATACAAGTCATAGTACCTCACGACCCCACGGTCACACGGACAATGCTGATTTAATATTGGGCCAGCGTTGCAGACGTTGGCCCAACATTAAACTAGCAAAGGATAAATTACTAGCGTGCATTTGCTGTGCATAGACCGTGACAGTTCAAACATTGCTGACAAACCCAATGCTGTTTTAATGTTAGGCCACCGTCTGCGACGCTGGCGCAACATTAAACCAGCATTGCATTGACACCTCTTGTTTGCCTGGTACCCCGCTCTGACTTTTGTGGGTTGACTTTTGTGGTCACCCAGAAGTTGTGGATCCCGGTGGCGAGACACAACTTCAAGTGGGTGAAAATTCCAATTAATTAATTTAGCGGTTGAAGGGTTAAGGATATATTAAGAAAACTATGCTCAAGACATTGAACCAATAATGGTTTAATGTTGGCCCGACGTATACAACGCTGAACCAACACCTAAACAACATAACATTAACACCCAGTGTCTGCCAGGTCAGAGTTCATCGCATGTCTAATCTCGGTATTTTTTCTGTATCTCGCAACACCGCCCTGCGGCACTCCTCGGGGCGTGATTGTGCCAGCGGGCGGCACTCTAAACAACATAAAAAAGATAATAATAATAAATAAACATTTATATAGCGCCATATATCTGTAGCACAATCATAGGCGCTTCACATTTGATAAATTGCCCGACGTAGACAACGCTGAACCAACACCTAAACAACATAACATTAACACCCAGTGTCTGCCAGGTCAGAGTTCATCGCATGTCTAATCTCGGTATTTTTCTGTATCTCGCAACACTGCATAAAAAAGATAATAATAATAAATAAACATTTATATAGCGCCATATATCTGTAGCACAATCATAGGCGCTTCACATTTGATAAATTGTCCAGTCACTGTAACGTTTATTAAAAAAGCTATGTATTAAGAACGGGCAAGTATAGATTAAAACAGCTTAAAAGTAATTTTTCGCTAAGGCATTTCACAGATATTGGTGAATTAATGAAAAACCGTCATGTACAGGTAAGTTTTGATGTGAGACTTGAATTGACTGAGGGTAATGTTTGCTTGTAATTTCTTGGGCAATTTGTTCCATTCTATAGCAGCAGCGAAAAAAAGGCTATATATCACACAAGCTAGAGGAGAAGCACACATACCATCTAACACAATGCCGGGCCAGCGACGGCGATACTTGCCCGACATTGGGCCAACGTCCTGAGCCCCTACGGCAATAGTTCTCTAGAGATAGACGGACTTATTTACTCCAACACCGTGCCCTTAAGAGCGAGAGCCGTACATACAGAGCGTTAACCTTTTCAGTGCTGGGGCCAATAATATTTTTTGACTATTCAATAAATAATTAGGCCAAGTAAATGTATGCCGCTGACGGACTGACGGACTGACTGAATGACGGCCTGAGTGTGAGTGAATATTGCTTTACGTCGCTTTCTGCAAAATCGTGACAATATCGCGACAGAAGGAAGCCCGAAGCCGGGAGTATGACCTACTCTTATTTCGAATGACTTCAAGGGTTCTTTATAGTGCACATGTACATAAACAGCACTGTACACTCCAGGCATTTGAACAGTTTGGAGCACTGTATATGCACAACAACGATGACAAATATCCGGCCCGACCGGGATTCGAACCTGGTATCTCCAGGTTACAAGCCCCAGTCGATACGAATGAGCCAACTCACTCACTCACTCACTCACTCACTCACTCACTCACTCACTCACTCACTCACTCACTCACTCACTCACTCACTCACTCACTCACTCACTCACTCACTCACTCACTCACTCACTCACTCACTCACTCACTCACTCACTCACTCACTCACTCACTCACTCACTCACTCACTCACTCACTCACTCACTCACTCACTCACTCACTCACTCACTCACTCACTCACTCACTCACTCACTCACTCACTCACTCACTCACTCACTCACTCACTCACTCACTCACTCACTCACTCACTCACTCACTCACTCACTCACTCACTCACTCACTCACTCACTCACTCACTCACTCACTCACTCACTCACTCACTCACTCACTCACTCACTCACTCACTCACTCACTCACTCACTCACTCACTCACTCACTCACTCACTCACTCACTCACTCACTCACTCACTCACTCACTCACTCACTCACTCACTCACTCACTCACTCACTCACTCACTCACTCACTCACTCACTCACTCACTCACTCACTCACTCACTCACTCACTCACTCACTCACTCACTCACTCACTCACTCACTCACTCACTCACTCACTCACTCACTCACTCACTCACTCACTCACTCACTCACTCACTCACTCACTCACTCACTCACTCACTCACTCACTCACTCACTCACTCACTCACTCACTCACTCACTCACTCACTCACTCACTCACTCACTCACTCACTCACTCACTCACTCACTCACTCACTCACTCACTCACTCACTCACTCACATGATTATTTGGTTCGCGCCAAATGACTTGGTTCGCGCCAAATGATTATTTGGCTTAAGCCAAATAATTTGGTTCGAGCCAAATGATTATTTGGTTCAAGCCAAATGATTTGGTTCTCGCCAAATGATTATTTGATTCAAACCATATTATTTGGTGCGCGTCAAATGATTATTTGGTTCAAGCCAAATGATTTGGCGCGCTCCAATTAAATACTTTCAGTTGAAATATATTTTTTGGAAATGTCCCTTAAAAAGCTCCGTAAGATAGAGACTTGATGTTTTTTACAAAGCCATATATTTTCGTTATCAAAGAATAAAATAAAACAAACGATACATCATTTTACCTATTTAGCCTCATCATCATGCTTAAAATGCTATATTAATACTTAGATGACAGATCTCGCAGCAGTGCGGATTGGATAGTTGCACACCTAATCATAACGCATTTAGTACACATCGCTCATAAACTGTTAAACGTGACAATTTACATGACCTTGATATAACCTTCACAGGTTTCTTTTGGGCGGTATCCATGCAGTAGCGCAGAATCTCAACCCATGTCAACCTCTATACCCAATTATGTATCAATCTTTTGCGATGGAAGCCCAAACTGATGCTACACGCTGCTGCATAATTGTATTTTTGCTTGTTTAATTGAACCTTGAGAAAGGGGGTGTTATAAGGGCAAATATGAGGGTAATATTAGCACTGTCCTGAATTTCCTAAAATGTGTGTTGAAATGATACCCGACTAAGAATGTGTCCTTTCTAGTAGATGAATGTACCACTAACAAGCGTGAAATTGATAAAACAGTGGATATTTTCAATATGTTGTGCTAGTTTGACCTTGAAATGACCTTGATGTGACTTTGACATGACCTTGGTGTTATGCACCTGTAAAGCACAACATGTATCATATTATTATTTGTTCATAAGCTACGATCCTGCTGGTGTCTTCAGACAAATCTGACATTACAAAATATTCCGATTTTTTTCAAATCCCCTCCCCAAGAATTCAGCGGTGGGAATGCAAGGATTAAAGGAACCATATGTTCGAAGTTATGACCCATGAAAGGGTGTATGTGGCGGTAATAATGGACGCCATCTTCGCTTTCTTAGTTTTTATCTATCGTATTGTTAAGTACACATCACAAATTTATTATTCCCCGAAAACCATATGTTAGACACTAAATCACATCTTTAGGAGGTTCCTAAAGATGTGATTTAGCGTATGTCTAATTAGTTTTGAAGCTATGAACCACCATAGGCCGTTTGTGGCGACCATGTTTTGCCTCATCATGGATTGTGACTTTTTTTAAATCTCAGTGTTAAATACGCACAAGAAATGAGTTATTTGGGTGAACCATTTGTTGGACACCAAAATCACATCTCTATGTCTAATAGTTCTGAAGTTATGACCCAGAATATCCCTTGGCGGCCCTTTTGGTCGCAATCTTGGATTTTTAAAAGCCAAGTCGACGGATTCTTAATCTAGATGGTCTTGTGCATAAAAAATAGCCTCCTGCCACCGGACTATATATATATATATATATGAATGAGCATAATTCAATAATAAAAAACCTTGACCTTGACCGTAACATTTTATGCTTCCCCATCATATTTGGATTCCATTTACCCGGAAACCATATAAAAGATATTATATGACAACTTGTGCCACTTATTAGTTACCAAATACGTGAATATAATTTACAAATAAAAATATGTTTTTTGCCAGTAACATTCAGCATTGACCTTGAAATGAAAAAATAACATCTTATTTAGATTCCTTATTCACTAAAACCCTGAAAAAAAGGTATTATACGACAATGTGTGCCAGTTATTAACTAAGTTAGCAAACCGCCCCATGTATGGCGGCCATTTTCGACGCCATCTTGAATACCGAGTTTTGCCCAACAGCACTTCACGGGTACTGATCTGTTTCTCAAAGTACACCATCTGACGAGTCAAAATCAACCAAAAACCTCATTGGGGTCTTTTCTGTAAGGTTGAACTAATTTATGCCATTCTGCCTCCAGACTATTTCGCACGTTTGTTGTTTTGTTATTTCACAGTTTCGTACTTACGCACCTCTGTTGTTTTGTACTTTCATTGTTTCGTACTTGCGTTGTTTCGTACTTGCGTTGTTTCGAATTTTCGTAGTTTAGTACTTTCGTTTTTTCGTACTTTTGTTCCTTCGCACTTTGGTACTTCCCTTGTTTCGTACTTTCGTTGTTTCATTCTGATGGACCGCAGCGTTAGCCTCTTCACCAAGGCTCCGGCGTGAAAGAGGGCAGCGCTAACTACTTCACCCGAGCTCCAGAGTGATGGACAGCAGCCTTAACCTCTTCACACCAGGGCTCTGTCGTGATGTACGGTAGCGCTGACTTCTTCACCAGGGCTCCGACGTTATGATCGGCAGCGGTAACCTCTTCACCATTAATATACTTTATACATGTGCTATAAGTACTATTTTTACTAATGGGTGTTTCAGTAAAACAATCAATATTGAAAGGGGAGAAAGATAGAGCTCTCCGCTCGGCCCATATTTCTATATTTTACAATGTGAACCTACAGCAAGCAAAGTGAGAGGGGACGAAAATATCAAAGGGATTACAATTTGCGATAAAAATAGCATACAAATTGGGGAAGTACAAAAAGCACTTTTTGCAGATGATACGCAATGTTATATAAGTGACCTTAAATCAGTTGAGATATGGTTTCAACATTTACACACGTACGAGCGTGCATCAGGTGCAGTCGTTAATTTTAATAAATCATACGGCCTCTTACTTGGTATCTTAAAAGGCCTTTAACATGTATGTGACACAATAAAGTGGTCTGAAGGAAAGATCGCAGCTCTTGGAGTAAATCATGGCATAAAAAGTGAAGATACTATTTTTTGGGATAAAAAAATTGACCAACTTCAAAATGTTCTAGCTTTGTGGAAAAAACGTTTTTTAACATTATATGGAAAATCTTATATAGTAAAATCTGTTGGTTTTAGTACATTACTATACGCTTTTAATGTATTGCATGTACCTGAATGTGTGATCACTAATGCAGAAAAGGCGATATGGGATTTTATAGGGGATGGTAAACCTGATAAGGTAAAGCGAGATGTGTGTAGCAGACGGAAAATTAACGGAGGCATAGGAGTGCCGAATATTAGAAACGTATTATGTGCCCAACGATTGAAATTTTAAGCAAAAGTGTTAACACCTGGAGACGAAAATTGGAAGCTCCTCCCACGATTTTTTCTGAATTTGAATAGTAATAACAAAGCAGGGATAATAACATGTAACAAGCCCATTAGTGAACATTGTATTCCACGTTTTTATAAATCATGCTTTCAGATGTATCAAGGATACAAATGAAACGTGGGTGGACTTGAATGTATGTAAACAAAAGGATGTGGTTAATCTAATTGAAGGCTCGATATCAAAATCTAAAATTGGGAAACCTATTTGATTTGTCATATATAATGGGATTTTGTCTAAGAAAACAATGGAATTTCATTGGAAATGTATAAATAATTGTGTGATGACTGAAAAAAAATGTTAAAAATTGTAAGTTATGTGAATGTGATTCTGAAGATTTGATGCATGTTTTTATGTGATTATGAGACCAATAAAGATATTTGGAAATTTGTCATTGACCTGATTAATGTAAATATTAATAATAATAGATATAAATATGTTCAAAATGATGTAATTTTAGGATGTTTGAATGCAAATTTAAGTATAAATGAGAAACAAATTGTAAATTTCTTTATTTTAAATGCCACGTGGATTGTATGGAAAAGAAGAGGGATGTTGTATACAATTTGAAAATTATTGGATAGACAATTAACAGACAAACCGGTAGCAGCGTCACTCATGGTTGTTATTATCAGCCATGTTTTGTGATTTGACCATTTTTTGTTATATTTGGCAGATTAATATTTTATAAGTTTAGTTCTACAATATTCACCTCTAAAGTGTAGGTATTGACGGAAATAAAACACAATCAGCTGTCTAAAAGAATCAATGTTTTAGAACTACGTGATATAGCCATATGGGTACGGAAAAGATTAGCCACACAAGTGCATAATGCTGTATGTAAACATCAGGTACTCGGTGAGTTTGTTCTTGATAGATATACAGAGGAAGAGCTCATGGTTACACTGTTATTAAGTCGTCAACAAAACAACGAGTGACGTTACAAGAGGAAGAGCACATAATTACAATGTTATTAAGTCATCGACAAAAAAGAGTGATATTACAAGTTACAGCTGAATTAGATATGTAGATAGGCTACTGCATTCAAAAATAAACATTATTTGGAAAATATGATATTCATAGTAGTTACATGAAAAAGTGTACGTGTGAGTTGCAGCAGAGTACACAGGAAAACTTTTCTGAATCTACCAGTCACACATACAAGACGCACAGCCCACGGCTTAAATTACAAAAATTATAGCAGTGCGTCGTTGTGCGTCCATGCATTTTGTCAGGATTAGAATAGAGCCAGCGACTTTAAGACTAATGAGCAGCGTGCTATAAATAAATCAGGTGTATAAATCAGCGAATACACAGCTTTTTGCCAGCGCGTTTGCGCGTTAGCAGGACGACAAAGTTAACGAATACACCGCGCATCGCCAGCGCGAGGCACAACTAAGTCAGAAATCATTTAGCATGCCAATGGACGTTATATGTAAACTGGACATGCGTTAGAAACACATTAGATGGGCGCTATATGCACGCTCTTTGCCGGCATTTCTTTGTGGTTTTTTTTCCAGCCATAAGGCTCAGTCAGACACAGTCATAGTCGACTCGACGACCCACACTCTGAAAATGGATTATTTTTGCTGGAGCGTCGGTCGTGCGTCGGTTGTGCGTCATCACTCGTTACTGGTTCGTGGAGCGTGTTGCACTAACGCTGCACATATTTTTGTGCACAATGTAATCACCAAGAAAATTGTGTATGTTTGAAATATTGAATACATATGAACGCATACATATACACGCCAGCAGACAAGTAGGGCGCGTTACAATAACGTCATATTAACGCTAGATACACACAGAGCTGACGTTCTATGCTCGTCGTTTTTCGGTTTAATGTCTACCTAGCGTAATCCGGGCGCATGCATAGCGAGTATCATTCTGTGATTATTTGCGGGCCTGGCGAGTCTATTATATGTCCCGAGTTCTTGTAGCGTTTCAATAACGCGTACCTGGCATATAAAAGAGTACAGCCAACACCTCCTGATCACTTCCCCTCTAATTATCATGGTGATGAAAGAGGCTCCATCGCAATAACGTGTACCTGACATATAAAAGGGTAAAGCCAACACCTCTTGATCACTTCCCCTCTGATTATCATGGTGATTAAAGAGGCTCCATCGTCAATAACGTGTACCTGCCATATTAAAGGGTAAAGCCAACACCTCCTGAACACTTCCCCTCTGATTATCATGGTGATGAAACAGGCTCCATCGTCAATAACGTGTACCTGACATATAAAATGGTGAAGCCAACACCTCTTGATCACTTCCCCTCTGATTATCATGGTGATGAAAGAGGCTTCATCGTCAATAACGTGTACCTGACATATAAAAGGCTAAAGCCAACACCTCCTGAACACTTCCCCTCTGATTATCATGGTGCTGGAACAGGCTCCATCGTCAATAACGTGTACCTGACATATAAAAGGGTACAGCCGAAACATCCTGATCACTTCCCCTCTGATTATCATGGTGATGAAAGAGGCTCCATCGTCAATAACGTGTACCTGACATATAAAAGAGTAAAGCCAACACCTCCTGATCACTTCCCCTCTGATTATCATGGTGATTATAGAGGCTCCATCGCAATAACGTGTACCTGACATATAAAAGAGTAAAGCCAACACCTCCTGAACACTTCCCCTCTGATTATCATGGTGATGAAAGAGGCTCCATCGTACAGATTGTTTGTAGAAAAAACACTAAAACGATGGATGGACCCGGGAAATAAATGAAATGAAATGAATCGGGCTTCCGGCCACGTTTTTGCACATACAGGCTAAATTGGGCAAGGAAAACCTTTTGAGGATGGTGAGATGAGTGAAATTACACTGCCCTTCAGACGCAGGATTCGAAATTCAAACCCTGGACGTCTGAGACCGATCACGCTACATCTCTGTCAAGGAGCCCCCCCCCCCCCCCCACAATACTACGTTTTTGGGTGGATGGGGGAGAAATTTTGTTGTTTCTTCAAACCTAAACGAACGTTAACCTAGAACTCTAGCGTGAAAGGCAGCGGAGCTAGCCACTACCCTAGGGCCCCCGCCCTAGGGGGGCCCTAGGCCCGAGAGGCTGCGACTACAATGAATTTTATTAGTGTAAGGGAAATAAAATATTATGTTGCGATATAGTAACAACTACCAAAATTAAAATATTCGTGATTTGAAACAAATACTTTTCCCCACACTATCATTACACGTTCAGGGTCTACTTATTGACAAAAATTGAATAAAATACACTATACGAAATTGCAATGTAATATCATCCAAATAATACAATATAAGTATAATCATGTTCATTCAAAATCATGATAAAGTAATGCATACTTTGCAATAATAGGAAATTTTACCTGATTTTACTGTTTTTTAAGCTTTATTTTTTATTTATCGGCCATTTTCCCTTTGTTGGCTATTTGAATTTTGGTGGCCATGTTGAATTATGTTTTGATAGCAGCATATATATGGCAATTTAATACTTTGGGTACAAATTTAACTTATTTTCTGCCTCAAACTCTCCGTTTCCGAGAGATATCAGTTTCAATTTTATAATGTAAGCCCTTTCCATTTCATTGTGTCACATCGTTCTCTCGTTCGCCAGCTACGAACAAAATGTTTCTCTTCCGCTCATTGGTAAAGATTCAATATTGTGGGGAACCTCCGTGGCCGAGAGGTAGCTTCCTTGGCCTCAGACAGCAAGAGCTCGATTTTCGAATCATGTGACCAGAGGGAAGTGTCAGCTTATTCATCTCACCATCCTCGGGACGTACTCCTGGCCCGGTTTAGCCTATATGTGCACAAAGCTGGTCTAAAAACTCCATTCAATTCATTTAATTTTCGCTAGTACGTTGTAAGCTGCACGCGGGGCAGTCGAGGGCAACGCGCCTGCCCTGCGCTCGCCACCCGCTGTTTGTTCGCCCAGCGCTCAAGCAACAAGCCGTGACTGTGTTATTTCTACAGCTTAACCCTTAGAGCTCTGAAGAACGACATTTAATTTGTAGTGATTTTTGAACGAGGCACGGATTCAAGTGCTGGAAATTGTAGGCCCTATTGATTTGTGGCGATAAAGCCAAAAACATTATGTTGTCATAAATTTAGGACTATTTTTTTCTTTTAAAAATAATTACTTCTTAGGCCTATGTACCAACAAACTGAACACAATTCTGTGATCGTCGACATTTAGTGTTCTAGGGCTTAACCCTTTAACCGCCGGTGCCGCATAAACTCGGATTTTCATTTTTTTATTGGCACATTAAGTACCAAGTTTTAAACATGTTAAAGATAAAATGTGAAATCAATCAGCAAGATTTGAAAAGAGATGACCACTATTTTGTCAAATCTGAATAATTTTCACTCACTTGAAGTTGTGGATCGCGTCAGCGAGGCTGAACTTCAAGTGGGTAAAAATTCAAATTAAATAATTTGGCGGTTAAATGGTTAATGCGCACTGCCTGCGCTCAATGCATTTGAAACACGCTGTGAATTCGCACTCAACTCGCCCCATTTTTGACAATCCGCTCTTAATTTGTATTGTTTCATGCGTGGACTGGGCGCCATGTAAGTGTGACTGGGGCGAACTTCGGGTCAACGAATTTGGAGCGTGTGCTGTACTTGTGCCTAGCGGGGCTATACTGGCGATGGTGTGATATTCTTCTGGCGTCTATATTCACACGTTGAAAAACGCTCACATTTTTTGCACATGCAGAAACTGTACGCATATGTTGACGCACACAATAAACGAATACCGCTCATCCCGCGTTCTCGTAAATTCATCAACGAGTTTTGACGCACGCCTGGTGATTCACAACGCACAACTCAAAATTCTTCATTTTTTTGTGCGCTAGACGTTCGAGATTGTATGTCTTACTGGGCCTTCAAATGAAATAAAATGAATCGGGCTTTAGGCCACCTTTGTGCGCATATAGGCTAAACCGGGCCAGGAGAACCTCATGAGGATGGTGAGATGAATGAGATGACACTGTCCTTCAGACACAGGATTCAATATTCGAGCCATGGCGGTCTGAGGCCGAGCACGCTACCTCTCGGTCACGGAGGCTCCCCACAATGTTGAGTTTCATACGTGGATGGGGAAGAAATATTTTGTTTCTTTCAAACCACCGAGACCGGGAACCGAACCCCGAACTCTAGCGTGAAAGGCAGCGGTGCTAAGCACTACCCTAGGGCCCCCGCCCACTGTGTCTTCAGGAACTAATACAAATTGTTTGCTTATTTAATTGATTAATTAATTATTTTATTTATATATCAAAAGTCCAGAATTGCATAACCGCAGACGGATGCACCGAAGCAAGGCCAAAAGTTTATGTGTATGTACTATGTTTATGTATTTATTTTTTAATTTTTCATATACAATCATATTTGCTCAAAATAGTATATATCTTGAGGAGCGCGAGGATGGGCGTAGACTGGGTGTATTAGAGGTATATATTGAGATGAAATAAAATAAAATAAAACGTATTCTTGTTGTAAATCAGTTGATTTATTAAAATGGTAGTATTCGTACAATTGTTTTGCATTTTAGAATAAAAAATGTGTAAAAATGTCACCAGTTACAATATAGAGTGAGTGATTACAATAGCACCAATCTAAACGTAACCAGCAAAAGTGCGATCACACGGTTTGCAAGGTGTATTTTTAAATATCCAAGTAAATGTCATGTAACTCTTTGTGAAGTTGGCACATGTGGCAAAAATCGAAATGAATTTAAATTGCTTAACAAATTCGACAGTTGGGCCGTCAGTTTATAATCAACGATTTTTTAAAGCTAGCATTATACGCCTCATACTATTGGTGATTAGTAACATGCCTCTGTTTATATGATATATCATGATAAAAATCGTATCAAACAACACGTAACAACAGTAGGTTTTGCAAAATTTCGAAAAAAATACAGTACCACGGGTAACAATATTACGTAATCATGATATTACTACACATTCAAATAACCCCTTTCAAATGTAATATGTGGCGACATGCCTTCAATAATAATGCATTTTAGATGTGTCACATTTAATCCAGCTGACTCTAGACATTGATCCAATTTTGAATTAATGTTTGGTCAGCGTCGGTTAGAAACTCGTACAACATTCTGACTCAAAACGTTAGCACACAGTTAAGTTCTTGGCGAAAATCGCACTTTAATTGAATTGCATATATGTTGTATATAAGGCGATATTTGTGAGTATAGAACCTGATGTTGAAAAATGTACAATCATCAAATCTACATAAAACAGTTAAAGGGACTATGTAGGATGACATCATTATTGTTTTTTTTAATTTTGTAATGAAGTAGTGTATCCCACGTATCATGCTTTTATTTATTTCAGAATTTTTAGATTTTAAAAATATTTAACATCAACATTTGAATCCGGCGAAAACCCAAGCAAACTGTGTGTATACCTAAACACCTACTAAAGGTCCATTAAATGTTTCTACAACAATGGGCCACATGTTGATGCCGTCGGCCAAGGGTTGAGCAGACAATCAGTGTTGTGGGGTACCCCCCTTCCCCCTCGATCATCGAGTTCCCACACCAATTAAGAGTGGCAGCTATTGATCTAACCAGGTGGTTACTTTGATCATGCCACCTGAGATAGTCAGTATGTGTGGTCCAATGTGGTGTATGCTGTAAACAATCTTGTTTACATGACAATATACGTCTTGGAAATCGAGCTAGTTTCGTCTTTTTCAGTAATTTACCATTGCTTTTTTATGTTTTTGTATTTTATTTGAGAAAAGTAAGCTATATAGCTTCATATAAATTATTTTTTCAAAAAAATAAATTGACAGCATCGTATTTTAATTGCATTGTATATATCTTCATAAATACAGTCTCGAGACAAACAATTGAAAGTGTCGTGTACATTTTTATCTCTAAATACTAGATACAGAGACAAACAGCAGTAATTTCTCACTTTTCAAGTAAGCAGTTACTGCTGTTTGCCTTTGCAGAACAGTATTGTTTGACAAATCTGTTATCATTGTCTTGTGAATACGCACTATAATAATTACAAACTTTATTTTATAAAAATAACAAGTATTATGTATTGTATATCACATAGTAATAAAGTCCATTGCGTCGAGTGCAACAATTTCATAGTGCAAATGGTAAATAGTACCACACAATATTAGACGCCAGTCTGTGAGACAATATCTTATGGTGTAAATGTATAATACATAGTTGCTTACAATATGAGCGAGCCACATACATCGTGTTTCAGATTATACCAAGACACAAGCAAAATGGCTTGTGGGTACACGGTTGGGAAATATTTATTTATTATGTTAACACATTTTTTGGGCTGTAATAATGTGCAAAAGGCGATAACTACTTACTTGTATAGTAAGCAGCTACTGCAGTTTGCTTTTTCAGTGCAGTATGATAAAGTATCTACATCTATACCGTTATAGACATATAACCTTTTCCCATAATGCTGGTCTACTATACAACAAAATAACTTCAAAAATCCATGTGGTATGGATAATTTCGTTACTTTACTTCTGTGCTGTTCATCAGAGATAAAATGATAGCAGCCAATATGTACAATAATTATTATTATATTGAATGGCTTTGCTGATCTGGAATTGTGGTGAATAATAAGTAGAACTTAAATGCACCAAACTAATTGAGACATCACAGTGAATGCTCCAAGACGCTTACAATGCAGTCAATACTCGACAGACATGAGACGAGGTTTTGTCGGATCAGAAAATAATCCGTCCGGGTTACTACATTCTATACTTTTAATATACTTATATTGATATGAAAGAGATATAACACGATTCGACGGAATCAGAGATCTGAATGTTGAGTGATGCCTACAATTATTTAGTTTTTGTCTCAATTTAAAACACACAATATGAATATAAAACACTCACGACAAACCAATTTGACCAATTTGGGTTCAACGTTGATCGCATCTCAAACGCTGGACAACATATGAAACCAACAATGGGTCAATGCTCTGTATTTGTTGGGATTAGTTGCAATATTTTATGGACAACCTCTACTTCATTTTAAGCATTGTTTGAAACATGTATGTAGAAAAATGCAGATCCGTAGATCCGAATCTATTTTTGATAATAAACTGACGTCACATGTGTATTATATAACAAGTGACAAATACTTATTATCTACATTATAACAAAATAACAAATATACCTTCCTGAATATCACATATTATTAGGTCCACTGATATATTAGCTGGGACTATATTGCGTATACGTATAATACTTACATTGTGAGTACAAACATCCGTGCTCAAGACAAAATAAACATGTTGCTGTAGTGAATCTGCTTCGCTTTCACGCGTTTTAAGATACAATAAGTCACAAGTTGTATCATATGAGCAGACATGGTGATGATTGTTCAGGACTGTGGTGACAAATAGAATAGAGATCCCGAATACTGCTTCAGTAATAGGCAATTCAACATTTGACTTGCCAAGTAGTAGGCCTAATTTAAGCCCAACTGAATTTGCTGTATCGATATATTTAATTGAGGGAAACGTATTCAAATATGTTAAAAATAAAGAACACTGGCTGATTTTAAACATTTTTATCTAATAACAGATGATAGGGGTCTACTTAGTTTCTAAGGGGTTTTGTCAAGTTAACAAAAATTCAAAAATCCGAAAAAAACTCGGAAGTGGGTGGGTGAGCCAAACCCCAACTGGAATTGTTATTTTTTGGGGGTATTTTTGCGTTTTTTTGTGATTTTTGTGTTGTTTTTTGTTGGTGTACATGTTTCCAAAAAAAAGTAAAAAATGGCTAGGGGGTGGGTGGGTTGGTTCTGGCCAGTCCGAGTTTTTCTCTGATTTTTTTAACTTGACAAGATCCCTAAGAAAGAGTTTACCCTGTACCGCCAGGTGCTTTTATTAGATTTTCACCCACTTCAACTTCAAGTGGTTGAAAATATTACTCATATTTTCTTAATTGTAGACCAAACACACGCGATTCTTGATTTGTAAACACATATTTTCTTTCCTAATAACAGTGATTTAACCCTTTCAGCCCTCACGATGCATTAAAGCATCATTTTACATCCCTGAAAAGAGACTTAATTTTCCTACAACCAAGGGTGTTAATACGAAAATTTCCATGAAACTGGTTTACCAATACGTGGTAATTATTTTTTTTTTTAAACCACATCAAATCGTCTTCATTCACTACAAGTCGAGAATTGCGACAGCAATTCGCGGCTTGTAGTTGATGAAGATGACTATAGTAAATTCAGGCCTGAAAGGGTTAAACACTAATAAAACGGATTAAAAAGAGCATAGGCGATAATAGTGATAGTGGCACAGGGATATACATGTTTATTGTTTTTATAATAATAATCATATTCATGCGGGCCCATAACGTAGCGCTTTCCGTATATACTATCATGTTATCAGTATGTATAGCTTTGTCGATCCTGATTCTGTCCGATGGACAACCTAAGGACGGAAATTAACTGTACTTCGTCCGTATAATATGTAATTTGTATTCAAAATTTGTCCGATGCTAATTTTGCATCGGGTAGAATCCGCTCAGTATGAAGCCATATAAGGGGCAGAGTATCTTTTTTCACAGCTTCTTGTTACACAGTTTTCTCAAAGCGCTGAAAAATAGACCAAGCGACAAAAAGTTTTTAATAAATCATCATACATGTCTTAAGTAGGTGTTTCAGCTTCATTTAAATACCTATGTTATCGGTCCATGCCATAATAAATTCTGTACTCTTTCAGTGCAGCAGCGACCGACTCTGAAGCATAGAAACGCCAGATTCTGACGTCTAAAGTCAGTCCCCGCGATGAAAGGGTTAAGAGGCTGCGTGAGTATATATAATAGTTGGCAATGAGAATGACCTGTTCTGAAAACAAGACGCATCGAATTTTCCTTTAGCAGCAGATCTAGCACGGTGTTGCATTGAGACAATAAAATAACATAATGATAATTATTTAGGTTCAAATGATTTTGTGATATACGATTGTCTTCGTGAATATTATGACTTTGTGTAATATCAAATGGCACCATTCTGATCCCACGTATATCTGTATATGGTTCCCAAACACCATCAGCAGATCTGTACCAGCCCAGCAGAACTAAGCTTGCTGTAGGCCTACTTTTTAGTCGGTATATATGGCACCACACGTTCTTATATGGCAAAAGAGTATGTAAACTGGTATAGTCAGTAAACATCACATTTTGCTCACTTGTATGGGAGTCTGTAAACTGGTGTATGTATATTTGCGTACAGCAAGGTTGTATACATGTACATGTATGTTTGACATCACGCTTTGCTGACTCGTATAGGAGATACATTGGCGTAGGTCTGGTACTGATCCACGTAATACATACATAATTTGTGCAAGAAATCGTACTGCTCCTGTAACAAAGTACACATTTTATATTTTACTGTAGCCGACTAGATACCTTACAATTATCACAAAACGCTGGATTTTAATACAGCGAATGAGATTCAGAGACAAAATTATTTCCTTTGGAATTAGAAGCACTTAGTAATGCAGCTAAATAATTAATGTGAGAAGATTGATTTATTAAGCTAAGTTTTTTAGTCTTAAGTACACGTACTACTAATTCACGTTTAAAATGTCATATATTTTCTCAAAATGAACGAAACGCTATGTAATGTGCAATACTAACATAGTTCATGGCTAATTTCCCACAGTGACTATGTTATTTTTTTGGTTAATTTTCGAGGGTGACTTTTTAAAATAATACAGTGGTGAATATGTATAATATATATTGTTCAAATGTACAACCACTTTTCCAATAATACAAACCCTTACCATTGATTCAATAAATTGTTGTCTGAACAACCTTATGTATCGTACAGTGTAGAAAATGTCCACCTCTTGAGTTGCTCGTAACATATCCAGCAGGTTCCACGCCGCACACAATACACCACATTCTGATGCTCCGTCCCTGTTATTTATAAGTTGGGAAAATTAGGACATTCTTCCTAGCAAACACGAGACGTTCGCCCAACCTCGGTTTAATGTCGGGCCGAAGTTGCAGACATTAAATTGACGTTGGGCCAAGGGCTCGTGTTTTTTCTGGGCTAGGTTATAACGATTCTGCTTAATAACTTTGTTAACTACGAATCTAACAACGTTTACAAAAATGGTCTGATTTTGATAACAATGAATCTTCAGATAGCTCGGGTGCCATTATTCCACCACTTTCTTATGCCATTGTTGAATAAGATTGATAAGCGTGATGGCATTAATTTACAGTTTAAAATTATATGAATTTCAGCGATTTTATGAAGGTACATGTTTTAAGACGATATCTGCGAGCAATTAGCCAGCATAATATTCAGAATAATATTCGCTTGAATTGAAATCCATGATGATAATAAGGAAGATCCTTGAACACAATCAGGTGTAACACTATCCCCTAACAAGTGTGTATGTGATCAAAAATAGCCTGAAGCCCGTGAAAATCATCCATCCAATAAATACCCCGAGTAGCATACAAATCATGGGCAGTGGTGAAATAACTGTAACTCAGGAGAAAGTAACGTGTAATACCTCATCATTGCCTCTGGGATACAACATACATGTAGATTGTAACGAAAAACCAGTATCGTACAATGTAGGCTACGTCCAAGCTCAGGCGTATTGTGAGGACATGTAAATGGTAATAATTTTTTTTTATTTGAAATAATCATAAATGTATTAGCTAGCTTTATTTGAATCACCATATGGGTTTACGGTCATTATTAATATTTTACTCATTATTACAAGTATTTAGACGTCAGATTCTGAAGTCTAAAGGACAGGCTCAGTTATAGGCCTTCTATAAGCAATTCATATAAATCAAACAATGTCAATTGCATTGAAAATTAATCAAAGTGATATAGATATATGTCTTACAGACAATGCATGACAACAGGCCCGATGTTGCTGGTTTTTCTTTTACACTCTTCTGACATTGTGACTGCAGTAATTAAATCTGTTATCAGGTTTTCATCCAGAGATTTTCCTTTGCGCCAACTGTTTATCTGAACCTGTTGCACATTAACAGCTTCTCGTTTTGGGTTCTGAGAACAAAAACAAGTAAATGTCCCAATCAATTGATTCCACATAAAACTACCACCACCAATGCATTGTTCATATAAATTGGTCAACACAAATGTTAGTAAGAGAACAAAATACATATATAGGGACAGGATAATGTTTCCAAACAGTACATAAAAATGATCATCTTAATCTTCATTTGTATAATGTCATATATATTTAAATATTAATAACATTTGTATGTAAATGCAACACAAATAATGAATAAAACAAATAATTTAATCAAAATCATGCCGGTTTAATGCATTAAAGATCAAGTTATTAACATAATCGTATAATAAAACAGTTTACATTTAAAATAACTTTTTTGTACGATGTTTCAATTTTGCATAGATTTACACATTGCAGATTTCAGTAGAGCATTATGTTTGATAACTACATGTCACACTGTACCTTGGGTTGTGAAAGTTTGAATTGCCTGATAATCAGACTGGAATTAGTGATATCGTCCTCGCCTACGCGCTCAACCACGAGCGGACCAGCCGTTAATGGTTTCAAATCAGGCCAAAAGCTTGGAGAATCCTACAAAATATACGTATGATTACAACAATGAATATTTAGCTATATTTCTCCTACCATGAACCTATCTATTAAATGTTCATATCAATGCAGTGGACGTTTATAAATAGAAACAGCATAACATTGGCATCTAAGCACTGCCATTGATCATTATGCGGTGTTTACTTCCAAATAACTATAATAATAGTCTTTTTTGATATTCTAGATTAAACTGTTGCGTCAGTTCATTTAGCAAAATAAACAGTGTGAAATTGAAAAATACAAATAAATACTATTATCTGATGATGGTAAATTATTTCGAGCCCATATAAGAACATAAAAAATACTTGTTCTGGACAAAACTTAGTTTGTTTAATACAGTAGAATACTGACCTTAACAGAAGTATGTATTGTTGATTATCAAGTGTTGATCATTATGTCACATAGCCTAATCCATACAATAATATTGTTTCTGTATCAATGCACGTCCTTGCAGATAAACGCTCAGCAAAATAATAACACTGATTGATCTCCTGATTGATTGATCGATTGATTGATTGATTGATTGATTGATTGATTGATTGGTTGATTGATTGATTAATTGATTGATTGATTGATTGATTGATTGATTGATTGATTGATTGATTGATTGATTAATTGATTGATTGATTGATTGATTGATTGATTGATTGATTGATTGATTGATTGATTGATTGATTGATTGATTGATTGATTGATTGATTGATTGATTGATTGATTGATTGACCTACTTTATCCATATCCTGTGAGTCAACAAGAGAGATGATCAGGCTGGCATTCCCTTCATACACCATCCTCCAGAAATCTGTGATCGTGTTTGGCAATGGATTCTGGGTGACACAATATTCTTTTTTCTTTTTGTAGCCCTGATAAATAAAAAAACACATTTATAATTACTATCGTATCATATCATTTATTTTTGTAGCGCTGATAAATAACACATCTATAATTACTATCGTATCATATCAAAACACGGCATCATAGCCTTCCTTACCAAACACATTATCTGAATATTGAAAGCTGAAATAAAAGTAGAGCTACTTCATTGACGCTACTAGCAACCACATGATAAACCTGGTAGTTTTATGTTGCCATGGTAACTATTGCAAATGAGGATCAGCCTAGTAAACACACAAAATTGTATAACATTTAAGAAATGTTGGCATTGTATAAATGTTATGCAAATTCTCGGTGCCGACTGGGATGTTTGTAACCACACAATTATAGTATACATTACATAAACCAAACCAGTGAATACATATATCATAATAACTAATATGTCACAAAATTCATAAAACGAAAACAAAAAGACAACTACATGCTCATTGATAAAGCTGAGTGTTTGTTATACAAATGATCTATGTCGACCGGGATGTTTGTAACCACACAATTATGGTACACATTGCATAAATCAAGCCAGTGAATAGATATATCATAATAACTAATAATTCACAAAATTAATTTAAATTGAAAACAAAAAGACAACTACGTGCTCATTGATAAAGCTATATGTTTTATGTTAATTTGCTAGTTCATTACTTACATCAACATAGACAGCATTGATATAGTTAGATCCACCCTGCCATCCTGAGATATACGGACGGATTCTATCAGCTGGGAACAAATAAAAAAAATATCTAGGCTACACCAACTTTTGTGGAAAAGAACGTGGTTGAACAAATACATACATTTTCGATGTACACCAGACCAAGAAATACATGTAACAGTATTACTATGATTCTAATCAAAGAGGGTAAACTAAATCATTGATACACTGTGTGCACACAGTACCTTAAGCTCTCTAAACAAATACTGAAAACGATACACATAATATACCCTGACTGATTGATGATAACACAAAAACGGAATTCGAAGTCAATCATTATTAATTTTCCAATATTGCATGGTATTTTACCTGAATGATATACAATTAATCATATTTATTCATTTAAACGTAATACACAAAGTCGGACAGTGTTGTGCCATAGTTCTTATGGGAACATTTATTTATATTATTAATCAGATTATACTTGAATCATCAGTTGAGATTGTGATTCTAGCATTTACCAGGAATGATGTTTCCGTATCTGTTTTTGTCTTTGTTCTCAGGCTTCAGTCCATCAGCATTAGTTGTATTGACAGCAACCTTCAACGAGTTCAGTTTCTAAAAAAAATGTTTTGCAGTTAGTTTTCATGACGCATACTAACTGCTAACTCTTTATAAAATATGCTTGCTGCTGTCAATCATAACAGCTATACTTCACGCCTACATCTTGTTCAGGGTGGAACAAAGTGGCTCAAAAAATCCACAATAGAAACTGACGTTTAAACGCCGAGTGAAGTAATTTCCGATAAATGAAATAATCGAAGTATACTATGCCAAGGTGACTTATTCTGTAGATTTGCAAAAATAATTACCAGTTATGAGTAAAAAAAATAATGAAAATGTAGACTGTTCCAGTCATTGTTAATTCATTTTAGTAGCCGTTAAATCGCAGTTACTGGCAGCGAAATGTATGTTCTCACCCACTTGAAGATATAGGTCGCGGTAGCAAGACACAGCGTCAAGTTGGAGAACATTTAAATGATTTGAAATAGCGGGATAAGGCTTAATTTGATACGAAGACGAGATTATTAGAATTCCTAATGCTGCCTTGGGAGTTTAGCAAGCAAAAGTGTTGACTGGGGTCAAAATAACAGAATATATGTTGCGTAATAACTTCTACATTAGAGTCAACCATGTGTCACCTCTTGAAGTCACAAAAATCTGCACCCACTAGTTTCTGGTTTGGGAAAATCTATCACAATCATACAAAATGGGCTGTAACATACCGATTATCAATTCAAGTGAAAATGTATTTAAAATGGAATGCATACTTATTTTGTGCAGAGTAGTTCTGGATACTTCACTAGCGCTTGAATTTATTTTGACAAAATACTGGTGAATTTACTCTGCCAATGCAAAGCACTAAAATACTGATTTATGAATTACCTTTGTGTTTGGAAAATATTTTCAATTCTTTCGGAGGGTGTATTTAAATTCCAAATATTAAATGTTTTTGGACAATATACTGGTAAATATACTCTGCCAATGCAAAGTACTAAACATACTGACATATGAATTATCCTTGTGTCTGAAAGATATTTTCAATTATTTCGGAGGGTGTATTTGAATTTCAAATATTAAATGTGTCATGCCCTTTGTGACCGAGTGGTAACTTTCACAGCGATTATTCTGAGTACACAGCATTGATGTATCAACATAAATAACAACATATTTTTCACCTCGAACTGTGCATCCATTAGTGTTGTGTTGGCATACAGACCAGCATCCCCTTGTAAATTATTATACGTACTGCTCAACTCGCTACTGGATATACTTGTATTTCCTATCTCAACATGTTCAAGTAAAACATCATACACAAACACATACTGCCCCTGAAAGAAATAGAGTTTTACCATGACAACATATCAAATGTACAAAAATATACACAATATGATTTTTATTTTATTTTCCACCACTAAGTGGAAATAACAATATGAGCTCATAAAATCATGGCTTTCTCCTGATGTCATGAGCTACTTATGATATTCTTGAACACATCACAACATTTCTAGTGGATAAATATTGATTTGTTCCTTTAAATATTCCTGAACAATTACAAGCAATTCGTGGTTGTTTTGAGCAATTCATAAACATGCAATATGTTTTCTAAAAAAACCCCAGATATATGTTATGAAAACTTAATTTATTGATGTCGAACATTGTACACTCATTTAATACTCTTGAGATGCCTATAATAAATTTCATTTTAACTAATTTGTAATATTTGTTGTCAAAAATGATAAAAGTTGCATTTGTCATTATTGTAGTAGATACTCTTGAATTACAAAGGATGATATCATTTCCTAGCTATGTGAATATCAGAAGGTTTACTGACCAGTGTCTGAACCATGTTCATTCTGTGATCACGAAGAGTTTTAACACAATGATAAATGTCCACGGCTTTCTCCTTATCTGCCATCTGTGTTAAAATGTCTATCGCTATGTATGTACCCGTTCTACCAACACCCGCACTGGAAGGCATATATGTATTGGTAGCACAAACATGAATTATCGTTAAGCAATTGTTTTCAATAAATACATATAAGTCATCATTTTGCAATTTGTTTTCAACAATATAACGAAATAGTTAAACATTTGAAAAGGTATTTTAATGTTGACGATGTTTTTCTTGATAAATAATAAATCACGTTATCTTAGTGTTTTGTTCTAGATTGGTGTAATTGGTAATGGTTAACTGAGGCCACACATATCAATCTGACTGCCCCAGAAAAATAGCCGCATCGCCTTAATATATTCAGAGGTTATAATCACCTGCAGTGGACGAGTAAAGGTTCTGACCCGGTGGACTTGTGACTGACAGAACGTAACATCCGACAGAAGTGTAGCAGCGGGAAAGTATGATCAGGTACACTACGATCTGGCCACGATGTGAAATGATAATGGCGAATAGTTCTGGTTGTGGTCTACAATAGTAAAATAATAATAATAAATGATCGTCACTAACGTTTATTCAGTATATAATAAATACACAGCACGAGAAATACAATGTACACATTTGAAAAATAAAATAGACATCAAAAAATATTATTTTGCTTAAAATCATATCACATCATATCACAACTTTATGTAGAATTCAGATCTACCCCCTGTTTTCAATTCAGGTACGTAAATATGATGTTCGATGAACGATAATGTCACATTTGTTATTGCTGTTTTTATAACGTGCAGACTTTCCAGTTAAGGTAAATCAACTTAATACTGATTTTGTTGTTTAAAGACATAGGAATTAAATCCCGGATTTAAAGTCAATATTATTACTTTTGCCAAAAATAAGCTGCTTGTTTTTTTAAATGTTTCGCTCATAAATGCTGTCATGAGCGTTGTACTACTCACTCCTTTTTTGGCTTTAAATACACGGATCACATAATCATTGTAGATTTCCACGGCTGTGATTTTCACAGTGACATCACCATAAGTCTCCTGATCATCCTTTGTATCATTCTCAGGCCAGTATGGTGTACACTTCCTCTGTTAACATGTATGACCACTGTGACTACTCCCACTACATACATTACATAAGTGAACGAGGCTACATTTTTATATAATCATGTTAATAAACAGAAAGTGTATTATGTAGAACATTACTGTCAATAATCAATTGTAACGACCACTATTATATTCTCAGAAGGAGTCGAAAACATATTTTTAGATCTACAAATGCAATAATTGATAAATGATGTCACTAAACATTACTGATAACGTCATGTTAGCAATAAAGGGGGTATGTGCCATGTTTTGAAGGGAACAGGCATACGTTTAATTTTAATTGATAAAAATACTATAATGTGTATATGCTGCTGTGTATTTGAATTGAGATAAGATTAGATGCCCATTGTTCTAGAATTGGTTGATCAAATAATCGATGCGTCGCAACGAATAACAAATGCAGTGAATTATGATAATATTAGATGCCCATTGTTCTAGAATTGGTTGATCAATTAATCGATGCGTCGCAACGAATAACAAATACAGTGAATTAGGCTTATACGGAGAAAAACAAATCTATTAATCTAATAAATGAAATGAATCGGGCCTTAGGCCACCTTTGTGCACATATAGGCTAAACTGGGCCAGGAGAACCTCCTGAGGTCCTGAGGATGGTGAGATGATTGAGATGACACTGTCCTCCAGACACAGGATTCGAAATTCGAGCCCTGGCGGTCTGAGGCCGAGCACGCTACCTCTCGCTCACGGAGGCTCCCCACAATACTAACTTTCACACGTGGACGGGGAAGAAACATTTTTTTTCTTTCAAACCGCCGAGACCGGGAACCGAACCCCGGACTCTGGTATGAAAGGCAGCGGTGCTAACCACTACCCTAGGGCCCCCGCCCTATATATAATAATAACAAATACAGTGAATTAAGCTTATACGGAGAAAAACAAATTCATTAATCTAATATGAATGTCTGTATTCAGGCATTATTTAGTTATACACATGATAAGCGGAGTACGTGAGTTATTATTTGTTATCTTACCTTTTGATTTTCCACTAGATTAGTAAACATTGCGATTCTGCTGATATTCAGCTGCCATATCATCCTCCACATGTCTATTAGTGTCTCTGTTTTTGGACCTATAACAATAAAATAAGTGTCACGAAATATATCAAATACTCACCTCGCATCTTTTGGTGATGCATCTGTCAGTATAATACACGAAAAACAACGTCAAAAGATACCGCTTACAGTAATAATATGCCTGACGAGAAAATCCAGTGAGCAGCTCATCTGCTGTTTTGTATGTATTTTTAAAGTTATTTGGTGTTTCAGAATAGATAAATCGAATTGATCAGACTATTATAAAAGTATAAAAAAGTGTGATACTTATGTTGAATTATTATTTGTGTCTTACCTTGAGAAGCTACGTATACATTATTTTCGCCACCATATCCCTGAAAAAAACTTTTATAATAATTATCTTTTTAATATAATATGTATTATAATATTTAAATATAATTTGTATTATATATGTGTTCACAGTACGGATTATAATACAAGAATACAAAATTATTTACGCCTTCCCCCACATGGAAACTACATATACCGCCATAAATTATAGCCCAAAGCTACCTTCTAACATTGGAATCAGACGCTTTAGAAAATACAGTTGATCACAGCATCTGTCGAAATTTACACTGGGCTCGGACCAAGTATAGTATCCTACCCTCGTACAATCGAACTTTTTTCTCACGCAAAGTAACCAAGTGGATCTCCATGCTTTACTATCTCCCTGGTCTAAGTATAGTACTCCACTCGAGGCCACGCCCATCCCATTATTTTATTATAAGCCATCATGACTAATTGACTCATGTGATTGGCTGGGGTAGAGTACTATACTTAGTCTATAGGGTGTTCTTTACTATCGGGCCCAAGTTGTGACATTTTAGAATAGTCTACAAATATACATCTAAATATCGTGTATTTGAGTTTCATGACTGACCGGGATATATGACGCATTCACATAGCTTGTATCTGGATCATCATCGACCACATCCAGTTTTACACGTGATGAATCATCTTGAAACAACATTAGAGTAACCACAGCATTATTAAAGTATCCTACTATGTATATTAATAAAATGTCATTGTAGATACAATTGTGCAATTAATTAAAATATGAATATTTTATACCATATACTAAACTTTTGTTTATTAATTTGTATTTGTTCATCCACGTGGTGGTGATATTGCGACATAAATATGGAGTTTTAAATGAATGAATAGAAGCGATCATTTCAAACACATTTTAATCAGGAAAACGTAATACTTGGATTAAGAGATGTAGTACTTAAGTGTGTATGATATATACGATAGGCTAATGGCTAGATCGATGTATATCCCTACCATAATCTTAACCTAAGCCATATTAACATTAAAGCTAATAATACAATGCTTTAAATTACGTGTTGAGACTAAGTGTCTGTAAACTGTAGGTATTCTCATTTGCTGTCTATTTTTCGACAAATCATTTGGCATTGAACCAAGAATACTTACACGCCACAATATTTTTGTATCGATTTTTAGGACGATTAATCTCGTTTAGTCCAGATTTTGCCGGGTGCTGTCTATCTTTAGGCAAAGCCTGGAACAAGCAAAATAAGAAATTTCAATTACTAATCCAACGATGAACGTAAATAAAATTATATTTATTGAAAATCGTATCTTGCATAGGATACACTTACCACAAATTCCGTCCTAAATCCACCAGCCTCACTGCGTTTATTTTTTCTATAAATAGGCAGATTTTGGACTGGTATTCTAGTTTCGCCGATGTCAGCGCTCAGTTCATCGCCAGACATCTCTCCATCTGTCTCTGTATCGTTATCTGCGAACATATCGTCGCCTTGGATATGAAAAGGCGTATCTGCCAATTTGTGAAGTTGCAGATACACCCTTTCATATCATTTAAACGTCAATTACCCAGTATTAGTCAGCATGTACAAGTCGGTTGTGGTATGAGTCGGCTGGCATCCGAATTCCAAAGACAACGATAATCAGAGTATAAAGCCAGATAAGATAGATATTATGCGTATCCAGAAAGCGCGGATCCACAAGGGAAGAAATCATACTTGTAGTTTTGAAAATAATTCACGTGACCATGAATATGAGTATCTTCATTAAATTTAATATTATACCTTTTATATAGATATTTTCGTGATAACAAATCATAAACCATGATAAGCAGTGTGTTCTACAATCATATCTGTTTTCAAAAGACACACATTATTTACCACAGGAGTGCTGAATTCAAGTTATGTTTTTACTCGACAGATTAGATATACACATACATGCAAGTCATTTCGCTAAATGCGGGGCTGTAATAATATTATTAGTATGTAATGTTATTATTGCGTAATTTTACACCTTACCATTTTCATGACGAGAGGTGGCAGCTGTAGGTTTAGGTGCTATAACAGGTGGTGGTTGTTTGGTAACATGATCATTTGCTTTGGTCTTCTTTACTTCTGAATATTCTAAAAAAAAAATACGATTTATATCTAATTAAAAAGTTATGTAGACAAATGTATTTAAAATACTGCTATTATATATATATATATATCATAGTATGGTCACTGACAAAAACCCTTGGTAAACAAAATATACTGTGATACTAAATAAATAAATAATTAACAGGGTAAAGGGTGCCATATAAGAATTGTGTAGCATACTGTACGTGTACAATACATGACCTTATCATTTTGGTCACTCCCTCTCATTTTCCCATCGCTTTTTATAGTTTATAATGCATGGGTAAATTACTGACGGCTATGTATGATCTATCTTCCTTTGACATATCTTAAGCAAATGTAGAAATGAAAATTCCACTCACCGGAATTGGTTATTGTTGATGTGATAGCAGTGGCGGAATTTGTCTTGTGTGAAGCTTCGTTGGCCATCTCATAACCTACATTCTGATGTCCTCTCTCTGGGTTGTTGTTAATTTCAGAGTACATCCGGTTTTGTTGTCTTGCACCCTTCTTATATCTCCGTCTATTAACACATACTTAATGCAAGAAACAATTTTGGAAATTTAATCCACATGTATGTAAATGACAGACATAAAATATTTGCTTTTTATATGCATTGGTGTCAAAATTAAATTTGAAATTACACGAATAATAGTTGCACACACGTGCTATAGCTTTAGAAATACTTGATTTTTTAAAGAGTTGATTGAGAGCACTTTGCTGGATCAACTTTAGATTAGAGTTACATTATAACCGACCTATAAAAGAAGAGAGCACCGATGACAACCGCAACGATAATTATTATAACGAGAATAACAAGTCCTGCCACCAGTCCGCCATTGACACCACCTACAACACAATCAGCACAATGCCCCGTTAAACAAGTAACTGTCACGATAAAATATTAGGACGTCAATGTGTGAGATGTTCACTAACACCTAACCCGTCAGATAGCATTATAAAAAACATTAGTATCTAATTTGGTGCGAAAATAGCATGACAAACATCCAACACAGTGGCGAGTAGCTAACTGACTAATTAGTTAGATTGACACGAAGCACTCCTCAGGTGGTGTCAGTATGCCACTGAAATGACACTGAGAAGTTAGGCGCAGGAATAGAAATAACATCAGCCACCAGCTTATTTTGACACGCATCTATTTGAACAGAGCTGACAATAATCAACTCAAGGTCCCTGTAGTGTGTATGCATTTTGTTAACAAGTTTACCGTCGATATGACTATAGCTGATCTATAAATGAGCATGGATAATTATTGTTGTATGGAAAAGTCAAGCTGTAAATGAAAATACTAAAAATTGAAATGATCTATAAGCTAGGAGTGATTCCATTATTGAGCAATAATGACGAACATTTGATCTAACATCTAGTTGAATATTACCTTTTACAAAATCAGAGATAACTCACACACACATAGCCATTTGGATTGAACATCAAATGAAAATATACAAATGAAATGTGGTCAAAACGTGAAAATCAGACACAATACATTTGACAACAAAACGAAGAAGAAACAAAAGGTGCGATCCTGGGCAAGTGCTGCTAACCTGCCACGCTTGGACGTGGTCAAACTCTCCATCACTGCATCAATCACGTACCATAAAACATGTGTAATTTACTCACAATATCACAACCACGATCTGGCCGCCATAATTGAAAAAAGCTATCTGGGACTATGTCACAAAAAAACACACATTCAATATACAATATCAATCACAATGAAATACACGAATAATGAAAACAGCTAGAAATTCATGGAGTTTGCATACAATTGTAATAACTGTTATGCAATAGTCTATAGTACACCCCAATTATTAAAGTATGACATAAAATGTTCAAATGAAGTGGCAAAACAACTCAACTTCACAGTACTGATTCATTCATGTGAGCCTGGACTGATTAACTCTGTTAGTAAGTGTGAAAATAACTTGCACCCTTATTGTGTCCGTTTCATTATGAAAATCAAGCACACACTTAAGTAGATCCGCTCAGTCTCCTCCTCAATACAAAATAAAAAAAACCTTTTGCAAAAGGGGCCTATGTCAATAGAACAATATTGAGTTTATAAAGGCAATATTATTTAACACCAAACGGAGCCAAGATATATCGTGAGCAAACTATTTTGAAGGAACAAGACGGAGCCCGAGATGACTCTTGTACAAATATCCCGTCCACAGAAAGATGTATGTAGGCCTACTGAGAGTGTCGTGTTGAAGTAATGATGAGTTGTTTCCATGTAGGCCTATTCAATACTAGAGCGCTACAACATCAAGGCCCTCCCTGTGCTCGTATTCTCGTACAGGTTACTATATATCGTAACCTGTACGGGGATACGGGTCAAGGTAGCGACCTATTATGTATCTGTATATTACGTGGCAGTACGCACTATCGCGCCACGGGAGTAACTTAGCAAGACCTGTTATCATTCATGATATAATTCATAGCCTTATGTGCATGCCAAGTACTCCACATGTGGATTTTTTGGGGTCTCGCCGGATGGAAACTGCGCCTACGTCCATTGAGGTTCTTCTACATCCAACTCAAAGTCTGTCAGACGAGCCATCTAATTTACGTGGTTCTCTGAGCCCCACGACACGACATCGCTGCACGATATCCTAGTGTATACGGTACCTGGCAGTCCCAGGCGGTCACCCATCTAATTATGAACAAGACTGACCTATCCAGACTGAGATCTCAGATCGACATTCCTTACAACACCAATATCCTGCATGTTGCCATTAATGAGAAGCATTATAAAATGCAACCCACCCAGCTGAAAGTATTTAGCCACACTAGTATGACGAAGGGCTATAGTTTTGTGGTAGTTTGTACATACACTATTATCTCGTTAAATGGACATGTTTATATATAAACAAATGTAAATAAGCATGTTGTTAACGTAATTTTTTCAACAAAAACAAACATGACACACGCCAAACCTGTTGAGGATGAAGCAGTCATAATATTTTCAGTCATAATATTCCTGATATTTGAGCTACTAGGATCATCGTGCATGTCTGTTTTCTCATCAACAGTTCTAATTCCTAGAACTCTGATTTGATACTCTGTATTGGCTGTCAGTCCATCTATCGTGGCTTGTGGTGGATCTTCATCAGGATTATATAGCACTATACGTCCTGTTGTCCAGTCTGAGTCTATAGTCCCCTTGTACTGTACATGATAACTATAATACTGGTGAATATTTGACGGTGGTGTATTCTCCATGTGTTTCCACTTGACAACAATAGATGATTCAGTGACGTCAGATTCTTGTATAGAAGAAAGACTATCAGTGGAACCCAGAACGGCTTTATCTGAAAACATATACACATATAAGTCAAGTTATGTATCAGCTGATTCATTGCGTTAACGTTGAATACTATGTAAACCCTATACCCCCCCCCCCTCCCCCGTACACTCACAGTTAATGGTAAATGTGCACAATTTTCCACTATTCACGATTTGGACCATGCACACCAACAAGTGCATATTTGACAGTTTTTTGCCAATTTGAGTTGTACTTGTTAAATATAGCCTACAAGATAATTATTCAGATCAATATATTTTGTATGCTAACACAATTACCCTATTCTAATATGGTTGCAGGACGCAGGCTTACTGTAATTTGCGCAGCCAAACGCAGCCAGACGCATCCGACGTTCCGGGGGTCATCTCAAAAAAATATTTTGCTTCTGCTATGTATACAATCTATTGAATATGTATACAATATACAACAACGGTATTAACTCATAGCAGTCTGGCCGTTTTGACATTGGACGTCTGTGTGGTCTGGCCATTTTTGTAATTTTGAGACATATTCTGATACTCCAAATAGAAATTTAGAATGATGGCATATGTTTTTCCTATACACCACAGGAACAGACATACAATATATAACCAGAATACACTTCATTTAATTGGCCAATGTAATGTTGCTATGGTAACCGACCGCCATTTTGAATATGCTAATTAGGTAGTCAAATTTTCGGAAATTTTGTTTAAAAATGTTATTTTTAGGATCCACGGAGATTCAGGAGTACAACATTATACCAATTCATATAAAATATATTAAAATACATCACAGACGGTTCGAATAAGCATTCAATAGGTCTATGTACACAAATTAATAGCGTAAACAATGTATTATCATGGGATATAGTAATCTTTCTGAATTCCCTGAGGGGCATATCATATTTCATATTTTGAGATGACATTCCCATTTCATCTGTAAAATACCGAAAGCCTCGTATTCAGCTAAACCTGGAGTTTTATTTTTAGTTCAGAAACGGTTGTGCTGCAGATAAATCAACCCTTTATGGTCTAGGTTCCCCATATTGTGTTCATAGTTGCGCAAGTGATGTCATCTAGTGGATGTCTAAGCATTGTTGCTAGGGCTCGGACCTAGACTGCAGCGTCATAAATTCCAGGTCCGAGCTGGGCTCGGACTTAGACTGCTATGAGTTAAACTATCCTGTTTATGTCTTTCCTGATCATTCATTACTGAATTCGTCCAACTATCCACAATATTTAAAAGAATAGGATATTTTCTTGGTAATCGCAGTAGTCTTTTTTCAATTTGAAATTGTTTTGGTGATGATACATAAAGCTTTACAAGAATATATTTTGATTCAAATCCACTGCTTTATCGCATTTAAAGATACTTTAATTCCACACAAGAACTAGAATAATCAACCCGAAGTTGACTAAGGTTTATATTTTCTGTTAGAATACATTTAAAGACAAATATTTAGTTCCCTTCATTTTAAAGATTTAATTTATACCCAACAAAAATCAACTCTAACTCGATTGCGCGATCCAGCTACATTGGTCTACTCCTGGCTCATTAACAGCTAATCACCACCAGCCATTCCGTTATTTTAATAGGGATAACACATTATAGAGCGGCTGCGCAGTTCACAGTTATCCAATAGGGTAACTGTATTTTGCGCAGTCAAACGCAGCCGATATATCATTTGACAACACATAGTCGTAGTGGCTATAATGCATGTGAATTTCATTTTTGAAATCATTTTTTTCCCACAGATAATTTGATCATTGTTGTCCTCTTCTTCTGTAACAAACTATAATTCGTACTTTTCTGCATAATAAAGATACAACCATTTAGAGACATAATCTGATAATACGGTCAATGTCTGATCACCATTTTGCTTCTTTTTTTCTTTGTAAAAAAAAAACGTTTTGGCTATTATTATGATTGTATTTTTAAACTTTGATCCAGATTAATTTTTGATCATTATGTCCCATAATAGTTTTTGTGACGGTATATATGAAAGAAACATATTATTTTGACAGTTTAGAAACAATAATTTTTTTTTTTTTTTTTTTAGGGGGAATAAGCAATTTTCAATTGGTTAGATCAAATTTGTATTCATATCGTGTTTATTTTTAAGAACTTCATAAAATCACCAGAATTAGCTGGCTGCGTTGGCTGCGCATTTTACAGTAACCCTACTGGATAACTGTATTTTGCGCAGCCAACGCAGCCGATTTAATTTAGATAAATTATATATAGGCCTATATGTTTCGGAAACCAAATTTACGTCTCTCAAGACAGACCTTGTGTATTTAATAAATTTATATAGTTGACGATCATGTATCTCGCGCAGCCAAACACAACCGATTTATTTTTGACATTAATATGGATTGTGTTTAGCTAAATCAAAGCTACATCTTTGCAAGACAATTGAACAAATACAATATATTATGGAAGCATCGAAATATAAATATACTAAAATATAATATGTAATTGGCATGATAAAATATGTAAAATGATGTAACAAGTGTGACTAGAGTATGTGGCCTGAGGCTATGTGACAATATGTGACAATACCCTGAGGGTGTCCACAACACCATCTTCTCTGACTATATTTTGTCTGTGGTGCATGCATCTAAATGCCTTCAAAACAAGTGGAGCACCCATATTAATTATGTTAGCTGCCAAAATTTGAGGAAATACATCTCTATGCCCAATATATCCGGAAGGTTAATCAACACTGATTTGGCTGCGTTGGCTGCGCAGTTTACAGTAACCCTATTTTAACTGTATTTTGCGCAGCCAACGCAGCCGCATGACAGGACAGAGCTTTTTTTGCATGAGCGAGCTATGATAGCTTTTCTACGTCCATTGGTGTCGCCCAAGTCAACGCATGCACTATTCATTTTCGTTGTAAACCAGAAGAACACTGTACAGTTACCCAGACCATAGACCTATACTGTTCTAATTCTCTGTCCAAACCAAACGTTTCCAACCTTAACTGACAATATTTTAAACCAATGCTGCGTCGCATACTGTACGTCAACATTAAAAACATTAGTTTAGTGTACCGTGTTTGCTGGGTAGGTACATGGGCCTCTACCGCTTTATCAGAAAATACATGTTTTCCAACGTTGTTCTAATGTTATCCACAGTCTGCGACGCTGGCGAACCCAACATTAAAGCAACATTGAATCAACGTCTCTCGTGTTTGCTGGGTTGTCATTTTTTTAAATTACCATTTCAGTGCGGACGAGGCTTCTATGTTTAAACTGATTTTTAGAACAGACAATTAGATTGTCAACGTCCACTTTGCACATTAAATTAACCGGCTATTTATTTGAAATTTTCACTCATTTGAAGTTGTAACGCGATTTATAAGATTTGGTAAGATTTTAAGCTTAATTTTCTCTCTTTCAATCATTATATGCAGTTTTGCTTTACCACGGGGTTGTAATGTCTATTACTGAACATAATTATTATATAGTCTGTGAGATGAAAACGTTTAATTACGTGTCTTAGCCCAAACGTTTAGAAGATTGTTTCTATCTCAGAATTTTATGCTGATTCTGAAAATCCATTTCCAAAACGCCACGAACCCTTTTGAAAAAATAACATATTATCTGACTTTTTTTGTCTGCTTTTTATACAAAAACATCTGCAATAATAAAAAAATGGTGTTAACCCTTTCAGCGCTGAAACCGACTTTAGACGTCAGAATCTGGCAGCCATGGTAATGTTTTGATACTGAAACAACTACCAAACATCCATCTTACGTTTGTAAGCTATAGGGCATTTTTCACATACTCTTTGAAAGTATCAATATATACTCAATAATTTCACTTTAGGAGATGATCAGTACCCAGAGTAGAGCTGAAAGCTGATACATTACAGTGTTAAAAGTAGATCTCAAAACCTGGAATATGGCCAACAAAGGCACCCTGTTGCATTATTGTTATTAGACAGGTGGCAAGATTTCAAAAGGGGCCAAATAAGCAGTGTAGGTGGGACGGGATGTTGGGGATTGATAGTCATATCAGCTGGTATTTACTACCTATACTAAACACATTTTAAGTGAATGACTAAAAAATAAATCGTGTATTACAAAAATAAAGCAAAAACAAAATGGCGGCTATTGTCAGCCCTAAGAACACATCTATATAGTCAGGTCGCCCAGGGTGGTACCTTGCCAATGGGTATATACAATTTGTTTGCGGATTATTGATGTATGATATGTCTCGATTGCTATAAGACCTTGTTTCTGTCTTTGGGTCGGTATTGACTGATGTTCCTACATCGAACGACAGCGATCGGTCTAGATTGATATGAGCAAGCATAACAGACTGGCACCTTTGAGAATTTTTAATTATCACTAAAAATTCAAAATGGTTGCCGTCAACTCATGAAAAATTGACGCATAAACTGAATGTGGGGTGGAAATGTGGGTGTCTGAAAATTGGCCTGAGAATCCCCAAATAGCCATATATCCTCTCCTATAATTGCCCATCCTATGTTGCGTTTACCCAAAAACAGCAAAATTACAAGTCCGATAAACATTAGATTATTGTGTCATTTTAGGTGAATTTGTGACTGTGAATTTATTTGAGGGCTTACAAGTAGGCTATAATGGGAGTACTCGAGACCTTTCAAATCCAAACTTGATCTAGATAAAAATTTAAATTGGTTAGTGGATAGAACGAAAATATGAATACAATCGTTTCTCAGTGTTTCATCTAGCCATTTCTAACAGGGCGCTGCGACATACTGCCCATCATCTATTCAAGAGGCGCCATGCCCCTTTCAACTCATTGTGATTGATCAAACACCTTCACAAGGGATATACTTGGCATTCACACCTATGATGCAACTAACGCCTGCTGGAGTGGAGGTGTGTTCACAGTGTTCGTCACAGGCGATGTTTACACGTCAAGTAACTGATGATAATTACCTTCTAGGTGGTGATTATAATTTTAAATTGCAGGGGGTACTGGAATGTCTAAGTAGGTGCCCGGCGTGCATGAGTATGTGCCCCCAATGATAAGTGCCCCTTTTGAATCCTAGATGGAAGACTGGTTTCATCTGACTGGTTTCTAAAGTTATGGTTTCATATGCTCGGAATGCAATACCACCCAAGTCAAAGTTGCATCCCTAAATTGGATGCATTGAGGATGTATTGAAGATGTAGTGGGGATGCATGGGATGCATGAGATGCATTGTGGATGAAATGTGGATGCAACCATAAATAAGGGATGCAGGGAGTTTCAACACTGTGGATGCAAAAGGGATGCAGAAAGAATGCAATTTTGCACACTGAGATGCAGAGGATGCAAATGGGATGCAGAGAGGATACAATAAATTTACCAAGGATGCAGGGGATGCGAAATAGATGCAGGAGGCATGCACACATTTTCATACTGGATGCAAGGCATGCATTGTGGATGCAACACAAACCGCATTCTCTTCTTTACATCCTGCTGTATCTGTAGATGACTTCAGGTACTGGATGCAAGGGATGCCAGAAGGATGCATCATTGCATCCTCAGCTTTAAATATACCTGCAATCTGATTGGCTTATATTTAACTGCAGTGCAGATATGAGCAGTGGATCCTGGGACTATCTTCAAAACTATCCTCTCAGACTTAGGCAACCATCCAGTGGAAATGGTGTATTTTCATACTGTCAGCTCAATTATACACATTTATAAAGTAAGTTGGGGCCAGCTTGAAAACTAACCATCACAAATAGATTGAACTAAATATGGAGATCATATTTGATTTTTCCAAGCATAAAAACTGCATGCAGGTTTGTACTTATAAATAATAATTACAAGCAATCTTTTTCTATGTATACAGACAAATCAGTTGTGGAAATTACTGTACAAGTCAAAACCTTTACATTACATCAAGATATCATGCAGGCTAATAATTTCCTGTATGATGATCAGGTTGTATTTTAGGCCATCATGTGCAGAGACATGAAGGGCCTAAACTTTAGAAGATAGCCTAATAACAAATTGTTTAAAATAGAGGAGGGCCTAATGTGTATATGTATGCATTTTTTGTATGTAATAGTAGGCCTATATAACTAGGTCTATGCATGGCATTGATTGGAAATTATCAGCGAATGCTCCTCGAACATTGTAGGCCATGTCCATTTTCGCCATACATGTGTTCGCCATACATGCGTGGCAAACATTCGCTGACCATTTGCTGAGCATTCGTCTTGCATTCGTTGGGAGATAATTCACTGTACATTCGCTAAACGTTCGCTGAGCTCGATCAATGAAAGCATTCACCGAAATCTAGTTTTTCCAGTTACGGCAGTGACGAGCTAGACATGTATATAATATATCGCATATCACATTCAAGCCCATTCACATATTGGAGAATGACATGTTGTGGTGATTTGAATGGAAAACAGGGGTCCTGTATGACACCAAGTATGACAACCATACCAGAAAAAAGTGTGTGACATTGAAATTAAAATTCACCTTGGTTTTCTACTTTAATAATGTATTACAGGATTTGCTTGTGGGGAGGGAGAATAGTGGTGCATTTAGGGTTGTGTTGGGTGTATGTAGTTTAGGATGGAGAGGCTGCTACCAGGGATGCAGGGGATGCAACCAGGGATGCAGGGGATGCAACCAGGGATGCAGGGATGCAAACGGGGATGCAACCAGGGATGCAGGGGATGCAACCAGGGATGCAGGGGATGCAACAAGGGATGTTCAGGGGATGCAACCAGGGGTGCAACAAGGGATGCTGAGGGGATGCAACCAGGGATGCTTTATGCATCCTTTGCATCCAAGCAAGGATGGGATGTGCTCATTTAAATATAAGAATACGCTTATTTAAATAATTTGTCTGTGGGCATCCCCTGTGCATCCTCTGTGCATGTTTCCTTAATTATGCTTGCACATTCACATTTTGGACCATTTGGCATCCCCTTTGCATCCTTTGTGCATCCTTGATGATTGCATGCTCTTTGCATGTTCTTTGCATGCTTGGCATTTTGACTTTATTGATTAAAACTTGATAATTTGTCGCTCGCAATATGTTCGCTCCTTTAGAGCCATGTAACCTACGTACCATCACCACATTCTCCCTTATTGTGCTTGCTGGAACCGTTCAGTTGCGACGCTGGGACAGCAATGAACCAAGATTGGTTCTACTTTGTGTGTTTTCCGGAAACGCTTTTGAAGTTGTAACGCGATTTATAAGATTTGGTAAGATTTTAAGCTTAATTTTCTCTCTTTCAATCATTATATGCAGTTTTTCTTTACCACGGGGTTGTAATGTCTATCACTGAACATAATTATTATATAGTCTGTGAGATGAAAACGTTTAATTACGTGTCTTAGCCCAAACGTTTAGAAGATTGTTTCTATCTCAGAATTTTATGCTGATTCTGAAAATCCATTTCCAAAACGCCACGAACCCTTTTGAAAAAATAACATTTTCTGACTTTTTTTGTCTGCTTTTTATACAAAAATATCTGCAATAATAAAAAAATGGTGTTAACCCTTTCAGCGCTGAAACCGACTTTAGACGTCAGAATCTGGCAGCCATGGTAATGTTTTGATACTGAAACAACTACCAAACATCCATCTTACGTTTGTAAGCTATAGGGCATTTTTCACATACTCTTTGAAAGTATCAATATATACTCAATAATTTCACTTTAGGAGATGATCAGTACCCAGAGTAGAGCTGAAAGATGATACATTACAGTGTTAAAAGTAGATCTCTAAACCTGGAATATGGCCAACAAAGGCACCCTGTTGCATTATTGTTATTAGACAGGTGGCAAAATTTCAAAAGGGGCCAAATAAGCAGTGTAGGTGGGACGGGATGTTGGGGATTGATCGTCATATCAGCTGGTATTTACTACCTATACTAAACACATTTTAAGTGAATGACTAAAAAATAAATCGTGTATTACAAACATAAAGCAAAAACAAAATGGCGGCTATTGTCAGCCCTAAGAACACATCTATATAGTCAGGTCGCCCAGGGTGGTACCTTGCCAATGGGTATATACAATTTGTTTGCGGATTATTGATGTATGATATGTCTCGATTGATATAAGACCTTGTTTCTGTCTTTGGGTCGGTATTGACTGATGTTCCTACATCGAACGACAGCGATCGGTCTAGATTGATATGAGCAAGCATAACAGACTGGCACCTTTGAGAATTTTTAATTATCACTAAAAATTCAAAATGGTTGCCGTCAACTCATGAAAAATTGACGCATAAACTGAATGTGGGGTGGAAATGTGGGTGTCTGAAAATTGGCCTGAGAATCCCCAAATAGCCATATATCCTCTCCTATAATTGCCCATCCTATGTTGCGTTTACCCAAAAACAGCAAAATTACAAGTCCGATAAACATTAGATTATTGTGTCATTTTAGGTGAATTTGTGACTGTGAATTTATTTGAGGGCTTACAAGTAGGCTATAATGGGAGTACTCGAGACCTTTCAAATCCAAACTTGATCTAGATAAAATTTTAACTTGGTTAGTGGATAGAACGAAAATATGAATACAATCGTTTCTCAGTGTTTCATCTAGCCATTTCTAACAGGGCGCTGCGACATACTGCCCATCATCTATTCAAGAGGCGCCATGCCCCTTTCAACTCATTGTGATTGATCAAACACCTTCATAAGGGATATACTTGGCATTCACACCTATGATGCAACTAACGCCTGCTGGAGTGGAGGTGTGCTCACAGTGTTCGTCACAGGCGATGTTTACACGTCAAGTAACTGATGATAATTACCTTCTAGGTGGTGATTATAATTTTAAATTGCAGGGGGTACTGGAATGTCTAAGTAGGTGCCCGTCGTGCATGAGTATGTGCCCCCAATGATAAGTGCCCCTTTTGAATCCTAGATGGAAGACTGGTTTCCTCTGACTGGTTTCTAAAGTTATGGTTTCATATGCTCGGAATGCAATACCACCCAAGTCAAAGTTGCATCCCTAAATTGGATGCATTGAGGATGTATTGAAGATATAGTGGGGATGCATTGGATGCATGAGATGCATTGTGGATGAAATGTGGATGCAACCATAAATAAGGGGTGCAGGGAGTTTCAACACTGTGGATGCAGTGGATGCAAAAGGGATGCAGAAAGAATGCAATTTTGCACCCTGAGATGCAGAGGATGCAAATGGGATGCAGAGAGGATACAATAAAATTACCAAGGATGCAGGGGATGCGAAATAGATGCAGGAGGCATGCACACATTTTCATACTGGATGCAAGGCATGCATTGTGGATGCAACACAAACCGCATTCTCTTCTTTACATCCTGCTGTATCTGTAGATGACTTCAGGTACTGGATGCAAGGGATGCCAGAAGGATGCATCATTGCATCCTCAGCTTTAAATATACCTGCAATCTGATTGGCTTATATTTAACTGCAGTGCAGATATGAGCAGTGGATCCTGGGACTATCTTCAAAACTATCCTCTCAGACTTAGGCAACCATCCAGTGGAAATGGTGTATTTTCATACTGTCAGCTCAATTATACACATTTATAAAGTAAGTTGGGGCCAGCTTGAAACCATCACAAATAGATTGAACTAAATATGGAGATCATATTTGATTTTTCCAAGCATAAAAACTGCATGCAGGTTTGTACTTATAAATAATAATTACAAGCAATCTTTTTCTATGTATACAGACAAATCAGTTGTGGAAATTACTGTACAAGTCAAAACCTTTACATTACATCAAGATATCATGCAGGCTAATAATTTCCTGTATGATGATCAGGTTGTCTTTTAGGCCATCATGTGCAGAGACATGAAGGGCCTAAACTTTCGAAGATAGCCCAATAACAAATTGTTTAAAATAGAGGAGGGCCTAATGTGTATATGTATGCATTTTTTGTATGTAATAGTAGGCCTATATAACTAGGTCTATGCATGGCATTGATTGGAAATTATCAGCGAATGCTCCTCGAACATTGTAGGCCATGTACATTTTCGCCATACATGTGTTCGCCATACATGCGTGGCAAACATTCGCTGACCATTTGCTGAGCATTCGTCTTGCATTCGTTGGGAGATAATTCACTGTACATTCGCTAAACGTTCGCTGAGCTCGATCAATGAAAGCATTCACCGAAATCTAGTTTTTCCAGTTACGTCAGTGACGAGTTAGACATGTATATAATATATCGCATATCACATTCAAGCCCATTCACATATTGGAAAATGACATGTTGTGGTGATTTGAATGGAAAACAGGGGTCCTGTATGACACCAAGTATGACAACCATACCAGAAAAAAGTGTGTGACATTGAAATTAAAATTCACCTTGGTTTTCTACTTTAATAATGTATTACAGGATTTGCTTGTGGGGAGGGAGAATAGTGGTGCATTTAGGGTTGTGTTGGGTGTATGTAGTTTAGGATGGAGAGGCTGCTACCAGGGATGCAGGGGATGCAACCAGAGATGCAGGGGATGCAACCTGGGATGCAACCAGGGATGCAGGGGATGCAACCAGGGATGCAGGGATGCAAACGGGGATGCAACCAGGGATGCAGGGGATGCAACCAGGGATGCAGGGGATGCAACAAGGGATGTTCAGGGGATGCAACCAGGGGTGCAACAAGGGATGCTGAGGGGATGCAACCAGGGATGCTTTATGCATCCTTTGCATCCAAGCAAGGATGGGATGTGCTCATTTAAATATAAGGATACGCTTATTTAAATAATTTGTCTGTGGGCATCCCCTGTGCATCCTCTGTGCATGTTTCCTTCATTATGCTTGCACATTCACATTTTGGACCATTTGGCATCCCCTTTGCATCCTCTGTGCATCCTTGATGATTGCATGCTCTTTGCATGCTCTTTGCATGCTTGGCATTTTGACTTTATTGATTAAAACTTGATAATTTGTCGCTCGCAATATGTTCGCTCCTTTAGCGCCATGTAACCTACGTACCATCACCACATTCTCCCTTATTGTGCTTGCTGGAACCGTTCAGTTGCGACGCTGGGACAGCAATGAACCAAGATTGGTTCTACTTTGTGTGTTTTCCGGGAACGCTTCCAGTGGTGCAATAAGGATTTTGATGCCACCTTAGCAGCTCACTAGGGAGTTTTAGTAAATAAGATGTCATTGTTATTGCATTTCCCAGATATGAAACTCTATAAGAAACGATTGCTTACATATTGTGAATTCGATGTATGCCCATTTTGAATTTGCAACATCCTGAAGACTCTAATTATATTTTATGTCCACAAATATCTATACGGAATACGGCGTTAGCTCATCGGTGTTGGCTCGATCACTGAAGTTAAGCAACGCCGGCCCCGATCCATAATTGGATGGGTCACCGCCTGGCACACACCAGGTGTTTTATGTTACACTAGGACATGCGTGCAGCGATGTCGGGTCGTGGGGCTCAGAGAGCCACGTAAATCAGATGGCTTATCTGACTGAGCTAGAATTGGACGTAAAAGAACCTCAATGGACGTAGGTGCAGTTTCCATCCAGCGAGACCCCAAAAAATCCACAATGTGGTGCGATAGCTCCCGTGGCGCGATAGCACACTATGGTGTACTGCCACGTAACATACAGATACAGAAATAGCTTCACTGTCCCCAAATTCATCTAAGATGACACAAGTCATGACAGCTCATTTTTATTGATAACTGATTCCTAAAATTATATTATTGATGCCGGAAATTGGTTCAGCGTCACAAAGTTAGTCAGAAACCATAATATCACACAACAATAGGACTACTTGTGAAAAAGTTGTATTTTCCCTATGAGTGCTTTTGATCATTTCTGACTTTCATACCGAGGTTGAATGTCACAGAATAAGGTTTGTAAGGTCACTGATGCCTAAAATGAAATTAGTGATACCAGAAATGGATTCCGCGCTCAAAGCTGGTCAGAAACGAGAAATCACATGTAACTATTGGACCACTTTTGTAAAAGTTATATTTTCACTGTGACAACTACTGGTCATTTTTTCACTTTGGTATGGTGTTTGAAGGTCATATAACAAGAGTTGTAAGGTCACCAATACTTACCATTACACACCTAAGATTAAAGTATTGATGCCAGAAATGGATTTTGCGTCGCAAAGTTAGTCAGAAGCGACATACTGTAGATCTGGGAATTTTCGCGTGTTTGAATATTCGCGAATTTCCGATTTTGTAACTTTTCGCGAGGTGTAGAATTTGCTAATTTTCAAAATATTATCTTCTGCGCTTTATTATCATCTAAACAACCATACGAAAAATACCTAACTTTTCGCAATGGCGGCCATTTTGTTTTTGCTCTAACACCAAAATAAAGCAAAAGGTAACAGCACGCATTAAATTACAGTCTGGTAGTAGGTCTGAATTAAATCGTATGTCATGTTCATTTTGATCTCACAAAATTCTTCAAATTAAAATAAACTACATGTATTGACCATGTGATAAAACACCACCGACTGTGATCACATGTAATTAGTAGGTCCTATCAATAACTTTTTATAGACTATATAAAGTTCTTAGTCCTACGTATATACACTTATGAGCACGTTTTATGGATTATATAGAGTTAAAGGGTTACCATACGACATCACGGCGCACGACACGGGTGCGAGGGGGGTGGGCACCTGTTAGATCTTTCTGCTTACAGCTGCACTGCGGCTGGTGTTGATAGCTAATTATTTGTCAACACTTGCACTAACGAGCTAACACCTCGCCTCGAGCCCACGACTGGGGAGTGGCGCGCTCTACTACTGACTCTACGTTAATCTCTCTGGGGTAGTGCGGGTCACATGTGACTTAAGCTACGACTCCACCTACGCGTGATGCGTGAAGCCTGATGCGTAATGCGTATTGCACGACTCCACATGTAGGCCTATGTCAAAAAGTGATGCGTCAAAGTCCTTTTTGCTGAAGGAGGCAACCAGTGCGGATCTCCTGTGGCTTTTTTACACACATGGAAATTGAACCTCATTTATCTATGTATAGACGTTTGATGAGCGAAATTTAGGATGACGATTAAACGTAACAGATAGTGTGCATGGCCTACCTATATAGGAAAAGAAAACGCTGAACGCACATGTGATAATCAAACAAAGAAAAACATATGGCGTTTATCATCATCTAGTGCAATAATTGGAAATGGATTCAGAACGTTTCCATCTATATTTTCGGATGACCAGGGGGCAGACCGGAGATATCCTGTTTCAGATTGAGCCATTACTAGCTAAAGTCAATCGTGCAAGATAAACGATATATGCCAAGGCAACGTTTTGCTATAGGGCCTATGTTTGAGGAGTTTGTCTCTGCATAACATGCAAGGATCTTGGGGTGTACCCGGGAGAATCCATAAATTGACATCATGGTAGACTCGCGTGATGCGTGTTGACCGCTCCCAGAACGGTGAATACGCGAGCCCAAAACGAATACGCATCACGCCTCACGCGCATGCGGAGTCGCTCTTTCTATTTTCAATGATTTCGGTGAACACGCATCGCGCATCACGCATATGTGGAGTCGTGGCTTAACTCTTTAGTTGTACTGTAGTAGGCCCCCTACTTGGTTGTCGTCTAATTTAAGTACACTTACTCGTTGGAATTGTTATTTTTGCGTAGGAGTAGGAATGAAAAACATCCGTATTAGAAATTAACACATCTTTGCTTGTGCAATTGTGTATCTGTGCAATTGTGTTGCTTTTATCCTAAAAAAATAAGGTATTATATTTTGGTCGAAAATATTTTATCGCCCACCCTGAATGCTGGTAAACTCCGGTTGAGCAGCCTTTTCCTTTTAAAAACAAAATAATATGAATACACCCGAACTATGTAGATACCAGGGTTTAGGGCAGTGGGAGCAGTCTGAATCCGCTATCGAGCCTAATTTTATGAACAGCTAAATCTAATAACTCCAATATGGCGGCGGGTGGGACAGGCAGGGGGTGCACTGGGCATGCGTCGAGGCCATTAGCCTGGGGCAGAATCTGGAAAGTGCTCTAGAAATAGGTTCAGGGGTAACACTTTGTTAACATGTGGAAACCATTTTTTTATTGTCTATTAGGGTGTTAGGCTTACGAAAAACGTGGTTTTCGTTGCAGCATCATGCGTTTTTCATATTATAAATATCCTTATCTGAGGGTACCCGCAAACCTGTCTATATTTTGGGGTTGGGTTACGAAACCGCCTGTCGTTGCTGTTATAATTCACTAATCAACACATGTACAATAATGGCTGATAACAGATAATTAAATTTATGTTCTAATGATATGCTGCGCGTTGCCGTGGAGTAAGTAGTCATGTCTCTACAGACGTTGAAACATACTTGTTATTACAAAATATTTAATCCACTGAAAGAGTATGACAAGACTCGTGGAGGCTCCAGCTTCTGTTGAATGGCTGTTTTGGACTAGTTGATTATGTACCATGCCACACAGCATACAAGGACTCCCTAGTGAGCTGCCAAGGTGGTCAAACAAGTGTTATCGCTAAAAAACATCTCAGTACCCCAAGAGTGAATAGGTATTGCCTGAAACATTTAGTAATTATGTTGGCGTGAAGAATTTCGTTTCTCATATCAATACATATGTCACCATTCATCAATGGGAAATACATGTAACTTATTTGTTATGTGTCATTTAGAAGATTTGTTTCTGCTCAACTAGTTTTCAATTGCATATGTTACCTCCACATTGACTGTAATTATTTCCCATCTATTATCTGATTATACTACAAGAACGGAAGATCATGTCATGGTTATGCAGAACACCTTGCCATTGATGAATAGACTTCATATTTGTTTGCACAAGCGTAGGTATTGACTAAAAAGTTATCAAAGAGCATTTACAATTTATTTAACCTACTGGAAGTGCTTCTGAAAAAACACACGCAGTTGAATCAATGGTTCAATGCTGTTCCAGCGTCGCAACTCAGCGGGGAACACGATACGAGAGAACGTGATGATGGTACATAGGCCACACGCCACGTACTAAATGAGTGAACAAATTGTTATCATGTTATCTAGTTTTAATAAATAAAGTGCCATTGTTATTGCATTCCCCAGATATGAAACTGCATAAGAAACGATTGCTTTCATATGTTTATATATTAAATATATCTATGCCCATTTTTAGTTTGCAAGATCTTGAGGACCCAATTGTTTTTTTATGTCTACAAATAGATTCACAGTCAAGTTAGTCAGAAACGATATATCACACAATTATTAGACTACTTATGACAAAGTTGTGTTTTCCCTATGACCAGTTTTGCTCATTTCTGACTTTCATACCGAGGTTGAATGTCATAGAATAAGGTTTGTAAGAAATCGATTCCGCGCCCAAAGCTGGTCAAAAGCGAGAAATTACATGTAACTACGGGACCACTTATGTAAAAAAAATCTTTACTCCGGTACGGTGTTTGATTATAGTATTGATGCCAGAAATAGTTTGTCGTTTGTAGACCTGGTAATTTACGCTTGTTTGAAAATTCGCGAATTTCAGATTTTGTAACGAACTTTTCGCGAAGTGTAGAATTCGCAAATTTTCAAAATATTAAATTGTGCACTTTATTATCATCTGCGCAGATTATAGGTCAATACCAATGTAATTTAAAATAGAAAATGTCATTATACAGTCCTATTTTCAATGGTTAACAACCATACGAACAATATCTAACTTTTCGCTATGGAGACCATTTTGTTTTTGATCTAACATCGAAATAAAGCAAAATTATATTTGCCATCCTCCTGATATGTGTTCACTAGGTATTAAATTTGTCAAAAAACGTGAATGACAATCCCTAAAATTTTGTCCACCCTGCATGATAAAGGTGAAATTTTGCCACCTGTCTATATCAGAACAATGTTAATTCCTTTCATGTGATGAATATAGAGCTGACTGTAGAAGCACTTAATAACACAAATAGTGGTATATCTATTGGGGATTTAAAACTAAGTTGTTTATTATATGCAGACGATTTTTTTTTTAGGTAACCCAGAAGCCGAGTTGCAACATTTCTTAGACCCTCCATAAATGGTGTAGACAGTGGCGTATTAAAATGAATACAAGCAAATCTATTCATTCATTCACTATAGACCACGATCCCAAACTAGAACATTGGTTAATTTCAAGTGTGATGGAAGTCATATTCTTACTGTTGAGCATTATAGATATTTAGGCGTCGTTCTCGATGAATATTTAGATTTCAAGGTTACAGCTGACGTTCTTGCTGTTGCAGGAGGACGTGCCTTAGGCTCAGTTAGGCCTATTAGCAAGCACTTTAAGTTAAATGGCCTACGATACAATACTAATATTTCAAACTGTTTTCAGTGTGTGTGTGCCCAATTTTAGACTATGCGGCAGAAGTATGGGGCTTTGGGGACTTTGAGGAGGGTGTTACACGTAGACTGATGTCAAGATTTAGGGTAAGCCTAGTTGTGATTTCTAAATATCTATATACTGTCAAAAAATATTGTTTTGTATAATAACCACTTCTAACTTAGAATAAACACATATCTTCGATAATGTCATTTCATTATCATATTAAACTTATCCATTATGTATTTAAGATACATATCATAAAGGTGATAAGGACAATACTTGATATCAATAAACATGGATAGTACATGTATTTCCTAATGTGAAAAAAATACTATGCATAATTAATATGAAACAATAGGTTATAATCAGTAGGTCTATTGATAAAACACCATCTCACCCAATACAATATCACATTTCTCTCCTACAACCCATCCAACACAAGGACTACACGCTCCATCCTTATGATCACATTCTGAATCAGGACAATAATCACTACAATCCTCTTCACAGTTTACACCGTATTCATCAGCATCACATTCTGCAAGGATAGTGATACAAAGGACTAATTAATATTGTTAAGGCTTACCTGTTAGCTTTGGATAAAACAACATTTCATTAGATCATACATGTATATAATAGTATACCCGGTGTAACCGGCCATATTACACCACCACTGAACTCGTCCCAGGTATAATGTGGACTATACCCGGGCATAATCTAGAATATATCTTGGGAGCTCCCAGAGTGTACGAAATAAAAAAAAACTTGTAGCACCTACAACACGGCATGCATTTGCAAGGAAATGTGGCAGATATAGCATAATTAAAACAGCGACCATCAGTCCTATCTCTATTACTGAACAAATATAAACTCATAATTTTCATGGCATTGCTACTTATAGAAAATGATCAATTAGAATAAAACATACAGGAGACTGTCATGCCTGCTCACATTAAACTGTTATTACAAGTCCACAGCTCAAATAATTATTTAAGATGTGTAAAATGTGTAAAAAGATACTTCAAGATAACAAGCACACATACTTTCTTTTTACTAAGAATCAGTATCAGTATCATTTTTGTAAAGCGATTGTTTATGATAGTGCGGTGCTGGCCACTTGGTAGCGCCTTAAAGTGATTTATCCGACTGATATAATATATGCATGTATTTTTACTGTAATGTTATACTCATATCATTTTAATGTATATATGTACAACTTACATTATTATTCAGAAAAAAATCTGTTCGAGAAGACCGAGCTAGGAGGTACGGCAATCGGTATCAGTGTTCGAGGCAATCTTCAACTGAATGTTGATGTTATTACAGCTAAGAGATCAATCCAGAGGCATCATTCTTCATACGTCAATGGATTTCAGGGATTCTGATATAATGTTATTTAATTTTGATAACCTCAATTTTATTAACTTTATTATATGTTTTCTCTTTATTTTGTTTCTAATAATTTTTTCGTATTATTACAACAAGTAGGTGTAAGATGTTTCACTGCTAAGGCTATGACAATACTAATTTCATTTTTTTTCAGAAAGTAATAGAAATTGCTGAAATAATGAGAATGAACGACAACCACTTTCGAGCTCACAATAAACAAATGAACAGTGACTTAATGTTTTATATTTTTTATTCAAATAACTGAAATGGGAAAAATAAGAGTTTGGAACCAAACATTAAAAAAACAGTGACGCATTATTAGCTCTCAGAAAAATATGGTTCAATTTTTTCCGACAGGCAGGAATGTGATTAAACATTTACCTCAGCCACCCCTAAGCATATCAATGGACAACTCGCACTTCTACTGTTGAATGAGTGGATGTAAGCTGCGACCTTAATACGCATGAAACAATCTTGTAAAATAATATAATTCAAACGTTACATATCTGTGAATATAATATACACTTTATTTTTTTAGCTATAACTTAATGGCATCGTGTAAACCATACACAACCGATTCGTCAGGTGAGATATATTTTGACAATCAATGACGTGTGAGCTTGATAACTGTCTAAATTAGTCCAGTTTCGCATATTTTGATAAATCCCCCAAATGTCTCAACTGATTTTACTAGAATGGTTATTGTTTTTTTCAAAATAAGGGTAAACATGTGGCCAGCGGAGCAAACTGCCGCTAGTTGGAAATTCAAAATGGCCACCAAAATAACTAAAGATCCACTTTCTGGTGAAATGGCCGTAACATGTTTTGTAATGACTAATTTTTACTAATTCGGGGTAAATAATTCATTCTGGTGGTATTTAGCTATATTTGGTAGTCGCTGATGACATAATCATTGTTATCTCGATATACTATTTCATATATCTTTTGAGCTCATGGTCAATAGTGGGACATTATTAACAATCTGAAACAAGCAATCACATTCTCATCACGATTGTTTTCGAATTATATTAAAAATGTTTACTCAATTTTGATATCGGGTGAGGTAGCATTATAATCATCACATTCTCTAATATACTGATTCTGTTTAAACGACTGAAAAGAATTGGTTTATCTCCACACTCCAGCATATATATCCTTTTAATGTACATATACCGAGAGCCATATGTTAGGTGATTATTACAATAAAAAACACTTGGGATTGTCATGGATTCACTAACTGCTGCAATATGGAGTTACCAAATTACTCATTCTCTCAGCTATCAGCGTCTGTTTTGATTGCCATTGCAATATTTCAAATAAACCAATATATTGGCAAACCTCGAATATTATTAAAAGTTAGCCACTCGAGTTGAATTACCAAAAAATGTCATCTAGGCCAAAGTCAATCTACTGTAGTAATCATTTCAATAAATGAACTTAGATGCTCAAGTCAGAAGGATTTGTCCATGATTTTTTCCGAAATTGGTATTGTCACTGTAACATTCGATGGATTGTTGCTCAACATCTCGACTGATAATAATCAGTTCACACCCCCCCTCCCCTATTTAAAAAATATTATAAACACAGGGATATATATATATATATATATATATATATATACATAGCCAATAGTAAAACGTTAATGTTTGCCAAAAAGAAGTGTGATTTCTAAAATGAAACAATTTTCAACAATATTGGCTTTTATATTAAAACGCGTTATTTTGAACCTGATCTCTGATAGTTACGTTTGTATTGTAGCGGGCCCTATTCATTGTTAGCGGCAGTGTAAATCTGCTTCAAATAAACTCTCCACAAAATTCACTTTTGATCATGTGAAATAAGGATTTTACTCTCAGCTTCTAAAAAAATTGACAAGGTCGCTAAAGAGCACTGGTGGGCTAATCCGTGGCAGTGGGATGACAGAGGACATGCGAAACATCTGGACAAGTACTTCATCTGCAGCTGTAACGTCTGAGTACAGCATTGCAATGCAGGATTTCACAAACCTAACCCATACTACAAGTGCACAATACAAAGCCTGAAGCACGCATCACAAGAAATGCATCTGATCACGAGAAAATTCGGACAAAGCTTAAAGCCTGCTCACACTTCACATCTGATCCTACTCTGAGAAACATGGCAAGCGGTATAGTGACAGGACAAGATGTGAAGGTACAAGACATTGAATCGGTTGGGAACAAAGTCATTGAAGATATAATTGGAAAGTCGCATAGAAAGAGCCCGAACACTTTGGAATATCTCAGCTGTGACGATTGCTGCAGATCGTACCATTGATCCTGCCCTTATCTTCCAGCGTTTCCTTCTTGTTTCAAGGTCATTAGTCTGTCCCTTAAATATATTTTAGCACATGAACTACGCCCCTACCCTTCGACTCTCTTTGAGACCAGGAACATTATTCCTAATTCCAATTATGACTCAAAACAATGCTGCGCCTGAGGAATTATTCATTCCAACTGTTCATGGGGATTCAAATCCTCTCGATATGGCTATGGGGTGACACCCTTTTAGTCAGAAGGCCCGTTAGTCAGAAGACCCGTTAGATAGAGGGCCCGTTAGTCAGAAGGCCCATTGGTCAGAAAGCCCTTTAGTCAGAAAATCAGTTAGGCTTTTTTGTCAGAAGGCCCGGTAGTCAGAATGTGTTCATTGGACAGTGAGCAATGCTAGGGGACGCTCCATTTGATATCTGGGCATGTGGAGGGGGGGGGGGTGACTATATTATTTTGATTAAAACGTTTGTTGTCCAGTTACTGATAAAAAAATGTTGAGAGTGGTGCATGAAATAATTATTCAAGGATACTTTAAAAAATGCTGATTAATTGTTATTAAGTCTATATGATCTTATATAATGTTGAAAGAATATTCACTAGCGGCTCGTAGTTTGTACATTTGTATTAAAAACTAGCATTATTGATGACTGGTTGGTTGCTTGGTTGGGTTATTTTAAGCAATGAGTGCGCTTTAATTTTTCCAGCACTGTACTTTATAATATAATCATTACTGAAGTAGATGTGAAAATGCGTCATGAGAATAACCCACAATATATCTCAGCTGGTGTTGAGTTTGTAGCCATCTGTTTTAATTTATGTCAAGCGTTGATATATGTATGATTATGCTCAAAACAAATAATAAATTGTTTGTCCAAATATTCTAATAACTAGCCTTATTTGATGACTGTTTTGTGTGGATAGGCTTGGTTCATATTTGAGAAATTCAAAATTCATGTACTCACGTTTGAAGCAGTATGTTGATCAAATTGCTTGTTCATATTTACATTGTTCCAAACTGTTCAAAGACATAGAGTGTACATTGCTGCCTACGATAGGCAATTATTATTATTATTGTTATACTATCTTGTTCCTATATGCAGAAAAGTTACTGTTTTTTACAGGCACCTTGACAATAACCACTTGATTTAATTACTAGGGTAGTTTTCATTCATTTGAAGCTTGAAATTACCTCAACAACATTAGGTTCAACAACATATTGAGTAGCATATTATTAAACATAACCATTATGAAAGTCCTAAACATTGTTACTGGCACAAGTAAAAAAAAAGGCAAATAATTGGTAATAGGGTTGTTCACAAATCAAGGTGATTTCGATTAGGTAATTACCTGACTTTCTGACTAGCGGGCCTTCTGACAAACGGGCCTTCTGACTAATCATCCTTACGTATTTTCTGACTAACAAGCCTTCTGACAAACGGGCCTTCTGACTAATGGGCCTTCTGACTAACGGGCCTTCTGACTAAAAGGCGTACACCGGCTATAGACTACTATTCGGAAACTTATTTATTGGACGGAGGTGTTTGTGCATTAGGTGATACTGGATAGCTAATGAACATGAATTCACTTTTAAATAGATTTACCAGCTCAGAGATATCAGTAAACCTGAATTGTATTCGATAATTATGGACTTACGGTCATTAGGAGGTGTTGGCGACCATTATTGAAGCGGTATCTGATTTTTGTTTTATATATAAACATCATTTTTTATGATATCAATATGTTCCTTGTCCCCAAAAACCTGGGTAGGCCTATAAACACCAAGAATATTAAATTTGCGTTGACATTTACATAGTTATGATCTTTAGGAGGCTTCAGCGGCCATATTGTCATTTTATTACTATTACCAATCATAAATCCCCTGTACGTTTCTATTATAAAATGAAAGGTGTACCGCTCGAAAGTGGGACAGAATTATAATACCTTGGAATTATTGCTGACTCAACACTATGTTGGAGTCCTCATATAAACAAAATTGTCAACAAAGATAAAAGAGGATGGGGTTTGATAAAACGTACACTGGGATGGCACGCTCCCTAGCAAACCAAGTCAATGTTATATTATGCTTGAGAACGTCCAATACTAGAATATTGTACACCACAACCCTATGGAAGCGGAACAAGTTTCACTAATGTGCGCCTGATGAAAGGGGTACAACGGTAAATGATTAAATACATATGTAATTTTCCAGCTGATAGCTACAAGGAACGACTCTTGGAAATAAACATATAACCTTTATCAATGAGATGAGAGCGAAATGACATATTTTTTGGAAGTGCCCTAATGGAAAATATGAAGTCGATATTTCAAAATATGTATCTTCTTTCAAACAGCATCGACCCGTGTACCCGCAGTTCGACAGATGGAGGTTTCTCTTGAAAGTGTTTTTTTGTAAAACCGAGCGCTTTAAAAAAGAGCTATTTTAATCGCATTGTTTACATATGCAGCTCTCCACCACAACAGATCAGAAGCGATGTAACATTAGAATCATTTATGAAATACACAGATCAAATTTTGCATGTCTATTTAATTAATCATTTACAGGAAACAGGCTTATTTTGCTCCATGTTTTTATGTTGATTTTGCTCTAAGTGTGGGCTACTTTTAAACTGTGTCCCGAAATTTTACAACGTGCTTTTAAAAACTATATATTTACAACATATTTTTTAATAGGTGGATGGCAATCAGAAAAGTTATAATTAATATCGTCAGTCTGTAGCAACAAATAGCTAAGTAGGTTGCTGGACTCTCTGTGCAACAAGGATTTAACAACAATAGTCAACAACAGTCAACAACAAGTCTTATATTGGGAAATAAAAATTATGTGTGGTACAACCAACAGTCATCTAAATGGTATGTTGTCTAATCCGGGCGGTGACCCTGGTACAGTGATTAAAAGCTGCTTGCTTGGAAAGATGGAGATCGTGGGCTCAAACCACACTCTGGCCTTCAAGTTGTAAAGATACAAATTGTCTTGCAAATATTCAATATTGTGGGGAGCCTCTGTGACCAAAAGGTAGCGTGCTCGGCCTCAGACCACCAGGGCACGAATTTCGAGTCCTGCGTCTGGAGGGCAATGCCATATCACTCATCTAACCATCCTCATCTAATAATGCACAAAGATGCACAAAGCTCATTCATTTCATTTAAATCTTGGCTAATTCGATCTAAAAACTTACTATTTACCGATAGTTATATCAGCAGCAACATAATATTATTTGATCATATATACATTAAGTTACATGAGAGGGAGACGCCAGACCAAAATAACGTTTAATTTATGAAAAGACTGTGCACACACAATTGTTGGCAACAACGTGCTAACACACACTACTGATCATAACACGGCATTGAGAGTTGTGACCTTTTTGTTTGCAACGTTTGTGTCAACTGCTGTTGGACTAATTTCACACTCGGCCTCCTGATGCTCTAGATAAACGATATGTAACAATGACCGACCCAGAGATTGCGAATATAACTCCATATGGACACAATACATGATATAACAGTTGAATGATTTTTTACAACTTTTTTTTCAACAATCAGCCTATATTGTAAAAATATAATTAAGTGTGTTGGAAAAACGTTAATGTTATCTGGATAGAAATACTCACTTTGAAGGCATTCTGGTGGAGTATAACCTATACAACTAGCACATCCATCCTCGTTATCACATGTGGTGACGTCCTCACATTTAGAACACTGTGTGTCTGAGGGAACAAGAAAAGACAGGTGCTACAATCATTATATCTTACAATTACATATAATATATCATTACAACATAAAAAAGTGACAAGAAGTAAATATATAACCGTACCCAGCCTACTATGATGACCTCGCAGTCAGTTAGGCAGTATTTTTTATTGTAAGTCTCTTTATAATACTATAAAATGTATAACATAAACGTGAAAACAAATTAACGCCCAATACTGTAATATCCATACGAGTAGCACCAACCCTTTATGTACGAATTAAATCCCCCACTACACCATGTTGAGAAAGTTATGGCTTTCAAATGAATTATACTTTTTGTTCCATTTCTACAAATACATTATCACACACCATATAAGGTGGTAAACGTTTTGGTGTTTGTTTTGTCGGCATCCTCTTCATCCGTTTGATCCCCTTTAGTTCTGACTCCTCTTATCCTGACCTCGTATTCTGTATTTGAAGTTAGTTCATCTATCGTGGCTTGTGGTGGATCATCATTAGGATTATATGACACTATAATTGTGATCCAGTCTGATGATGATCCCTCCTCTCTGTACTCTACATAATAGCGATAATACTGGTAGAGATCGGTATCAGCAGGCTGACGTTTCATGTGTTCCCACTTCACAACTAGAGATTTAGGATTTCTGCGCAATATGCCAAGGCTGTTTGATTTCATATCAGCCCACTCTGAAATATAAGGTAACCGTTATTTCAATAAATATAAATGTTATAACTATACAATAATCTAAGATACACCGATTGCCATTACTGCACAAAAAAATCGTAAGATTCCGTTTCACCCATCATCTTAAGGTCATCTGGGGTAATTTTCAAAATGGCGGTATTTTTAATGGGAATGAATAAATGGCCGTCATTAAATTGCAATTGATTGTACCGGTATCTAAGGACCCAATTTCCGATTTTCTAAAAAAAAATATTGTCTAAAAACTGTTTTTTAGTCCTCTGGAATCGCTTCCACTTATTTTGGTATGACAAGATGTCCAGGTCATGTTACAAGGGTCAGGATCATGGTCATTTAATACCCCAAATTAGCAAAAATATCACTTACGTACATATTTTTTTTTAATTATTAATAAAAAATACAAAACGATAAGATTTATGATAAATTACTTGGAAATTGATTTTTTATTGTTTACGGGTGATAAAATATCAAGGTCATGTTGCACAGGTCAAGGTCATGACCATTTAATATTCAAAATCAACCAAATATTGGTCACGTGGTTACATTGTGTATAATCAGTAAAAGTAAAAGATAAGATGATAACAAGTCTAACAGCTGTTAATTGGTTGTTGATTGACTGATTGTTTTATTGTTATTATTAAGAGGGGGGGGGATATCAAAGTCATGTGTCACAGGACAAGGTCATGGCCATATAAGACTGCAAATAGACCCAAACATCGGTTTCGTGCATTGTGTTTACATTGATTTAAATTAAAACTACAGTTGTGAGTGTATTGTATTCATAAAAGTGTACATTCTTTTACTCACGAATGTACACTTTTTTACACACAAAAAACATGGCAGAATATTTTTAATGAAAATATATGCCATGGCAAGCATGGTTATTGTTTACATTAACTGACACTTCACATTTGTTGCGTTGTGTCATATATGCCTCCTTCTCGTACAAATGTACAATCAATATAGAAATTAGGTGTTATGTAAGTTTTTAGGTCTCGGATAGATTGACCTCTCCGGGTTACTGTTATATCCTGAGAGAAGGGGAAGTGACGCTTTGGTAGAGCGCCTGACGCCATGCACGCGTTCCCAGTTCGAGTCCCGCTGATCTTCTGTGGGTTTTTTAGATAAATATATACTTGTTTCTCCCTTCTCTATGTGACCAGGCGAGCACGTTATAGGGGCCTTCGTTGAGTCAAGGTTGAAAGCAGTGTATCGACATTAATATTATTACACAGGTCCACGCGCTGCGCGCTCCTTCACCATCGCTATCCTCGTACGCAATGTGTACGTAATTTTCAGTCCTATTTGTCATTTGTGATGCTAAAAGCGGTCTACATGCAATTTAAATTGCGAATGATGTATCCCATCATATGTGATGTATCCCATTGTGCTATTTACCAGCACAAAGAACGAAGTGTAATCCAATTTGATATAGCAAAGTATCCACTAGTTTTTTTTCGGACTGTCGCAAGCATGTCCACATTTATGCACTTATATACAGTATTCGTTTATAACGGTCTACTATACCGCTATAACGGCCTACTAATCCGCTATAACGGTCTTAATCCGTTACCAGGTAGCATGTTTAAAAACTCACTTGCACATCCCCATGCTGTTGAGAATGTTATGTGATTTTAAATTTAAAAAATTACCACTAGTTTTTTTAGTTATTGTACCCTTAAAAATTAAGTACCGCCTGATGGCTCACACTTGATATGTCCGGCGTAACTAAACTCCCCCTTCCCTACGGATATGGGATAAAAACCTGCTCACCACTTCCATTAGGATATTAGGGTCACGCTAAGAATATGTAAACAATTCAACGTTGTAATTAAGCAGTTTCAATCAGAATAAATTACTGTCAGTTTCTCTAGATTTATGTGGTCTTCTAACAACTTCCAGCTACCTGGATCATTAGACTAGAGAGAATAGATAAAGGTGATGGCATCAACGCCATACCTATAGCTCACATGGATCACACTATGCATCTATCTGTACAGTAGGCCAATAGATAATATAATAATGTGGTCCCGAATTAGAAGACATTGGTTTGTTGACCAAACTTATTGAAGGAGACATTATTGCTAAGTGGAAGCTAGTAAATGTATAAACAATAGGCCTCAAACCAATTACATTAATGGAAATCACGATAATAAATCTGATCTGTCTTTAAATTATCAGATATGGCTCACCTGGAATAAAGTTAGGTTGATGTAGATAGATGTGATTCTATAAAAAATGTATACATGCCACCTTTAAGTGAAAACACGTTTGCAAGAACGTTGGAACAGCTCTGAAGATGATCAAGGTAACAGTTTTTGCCAGTTCGACCTTGAAATGACATGACATGACCTTCAAATTGCTTTCGGATGGTATTCCAGTAAAACACAACCCCTCCGAATGTCAAACTTCATAACCCAATTATTTATCAATATTTAGCTATAAGACCCAAGCTAATGTTTTACAATGCTGCATAATTGTAATTTTGCCCGCCGACTAAATATTGAGAAAGGAGTGTAATAAGTGGATTACCCAGCCTCCTTCCCAAGGTTGATACTGCCCCTGATATCCTAAAATATGTGTGGAAAATACATAGGACGAAGAATATGCCAAAACCAGTCCATTGTAATAAATGACTGCACAACAACAGTGTGAAAAATGATAAAAAGTGGACATTTTAACTACTTTCTGCGGTCATTTAGAGGTAGTTTGACCTCTAAATGACCTTGGTTGTGACCTTGACATGACCTTGGTGTTATGTTTATGATTCAAAACACTGTCTTCGAGAATATGACACACATTTGGGACAAAGAAAGAATCATAGACAATGTAATATACAATTTTGACTACTTTTTTTACCTTTCGAGGTCAACGACCTCCAGAGGTCATCAGATGTCAAATCCAGTTTACCTCCACATCTAAAAGTGACCCTTAGGATATGGTCTACAAGTGGTAGAAATGTCATGCTTTAATCGTAAAATGCACAATAGGTTACCTTATCTGCCAAACTAATAACGGCCAATGAAGATACTAAAAGGCCACGAAGATGGTTTAAAGGGTTACCGAAAAGCTTTTTTATCGGCTGGCTTCAAAAGGCGATGGAGAGGCTACGCTGTGACGAAGAGGTGCTAGAAAGTGAAAGACATGTGTTAAAGCGCAATTTGGAAGTGTTGAAGGGTGTTGATGATGTGCTAAAGGGCAACGTGGAGGTCTTAAATTGCAAAGATGAAGTGTTAAAGAGCGATGCAGATGCATAAAGAGCAACGGGAAAGCATTAAAGTGAGACGCAGCTGTTCTGAAGGTGACAGGTTCACATAAATAAGTGATGTGGAAGGGATAATTTTTCTTAGCGAAATCTGTTATAAATCATGTGGTTCGCTTACGTGACCTTAAAATTGCGGCTTTGACCACGAAGATGACCTTTTTCATCAAAATAAGACAATAAATGGATTATTCAGTCAAAATCACATCACATGTGTCGAAAATCATATTTTTTTATACATTTGACATTGGATTTGACCAGTCAGTCAAAGTCACATCAAAAATATATATTACACTTGTTTCTATTTGTGTTTGTTCGAAATCATATTTTTTTTATACCTTTGACCTTCAAATTGCCCATTTAACCTTGAGGATGAGCTTAAAGATGACCTTCAATCACCAAAAAATAACTTTATATTACTCATGCTCCTAGAATTATTTGCCAAGTCACATTCTCGTTCATGTGACTTTTAATTTGATCTATGACATTGAGTATGAACAAGAAGCATAAAAATAATTTAAGAAATGGATTATCTAGTATAAATCAATTACACGAAGAAGAGGTATTACACTTGCTCCTACCTTTTTTTCTGGAAAAGCGTATTTGACCTTAAAATTGACTTTGACCCTGATTTTTGCCTTGTTCCGCATCGAGTAATTCTTTAAAAATTTAGTATGTTAATCTGCATGTATTCATGAAGCCAATCACCTAAGAGTATTTATGTTGCAATTTGTTCTAAGTCTAATGACTTTTTTGACTGGACTATAGATGTAGGCTATTAATATCTTGGCATTGATTAATCGTACTACATAGTTCACTGGCCATATCACTGTAGGCCATGGGCTACAACCCCCCCCCCCCCCCCCCCCACAACTCACAAACACCTTAAAAAACTGATAAGCTATGTCTAAGACATGAAATGAGATGTGAACAGGGAAAAATAGGGAACAATTAACACAATAAATTCCCGATCTGATGATATATCACACATTACAGAATAAGTAATTGTCTCTCCACATTCGCTCAAGCCTGATTTTTTAATATAAAATAATCACCATAATCAACATGGTAAAAGGAATCGCCTTTATGAAATGTAAGTATTGGACATATCTATATCTGGCCTATATTTTCCGAACCCAGAGGTGTTTACGCTGAACAATTAGGTGTATTTATATTTCTAAATGTCAAATATTTATTTTAATGAAGAATGTCGAAGCCTTTCATGAAAATATGTTTATTTAGCATGGGCTGAAATCTGAAACAATATATTTCTCTCTGATTTTTTGTGTGTATATTTTGGTATATTTTTGCATAATTGGTGTGTGCTGAATTCGAATCTGTCGTATAACATTTTATACTTTTATACACTTTCGAATTAGCAAAACGCAAAATAGCTGCCAAAATGTAATGAGACCCCAATATTTTCTATTGTTTTTCGCACATGAAAGCACATGGAGTTTCTGCAAGATATTGATTATATATATATATATATATATATATATATATATATATATATATATATATATATATATTAGTGTATCTGGACAGATCTAACGTTTATTTGATCTTTAAAAAGAATTACTCCGTCATTTTGTTTATATATTTACTGTTACTATGAGTATATCGAAAAAAATGTTGACGATAATATGATTTAGTTGTAGTAGTTTAGTGGACCAGAAACAAACGTTACTGACGAGTAAATTTAAATAAAAAAATCTAATATGGCAGCGATAACCCCTCTCAATATATTTTTGTAGACTTTTATATGTTATGTAGATACCACTATATAGTCGCATGCAATACAATTAATTTATGTTGCAATTTGTTATAGCTCAAAATTCAATTTGACTGATATAATGTGTCTTCGCAAACATAATTCAATCGAATGAGGGCTTAATGTCGACTCATCGCACTATACGGTGGACAAACATAAAATCAGTTCAGGTGCAACAATGCTTAGAATTCTCAGCCACCTCTACTCAATGTCGGATAAATGTTAGGCCAATGTCGAAGACCGTGGTGCAAAGTGTATCCTGTTTTGGATTGCACAATGGTGGCCTGAAGCCCGATTCAATTCATTTTATATCCTGTTTTGGATAGATGCCTGTTTTTTTCTGAGAAAGGCTGGTTTGTATTTGAACCCCTTAAAGGATCTTGTCAAGTTAAAAAAAATCCAAAAATCCGAAAAAAACGCCACTCACCTAACCCCCTGTCCATTTGTTTTGGAAACATGTACAAATAACAGTTTGGGCCTGATCCACCTACCAGCTTTTTTCTCGGATTTTTAAATAAATTGACAAGAACCACAAGCTAGTGTCATTTTATCTCTGAATTAGTTGAAAAACTCTACTGACTAAGACTGTCACATAAATCGGCCGACTCCCCGTAATGAAAAAAAATTATAGCACACTTTATTGTGAATTTGGCGGTTATAGTTTATATATTTCTTATGATTTCCCGTCACAATGAAGACAATGTTAGCTAGCCTAGGGCGCATCCATGGTGATGTAGGCGGATTATCTTATTAAAATAGATCAGTAATTATGTCATATCATATAGTATCGCTTTACCTATTTCACGGTCACATAGTTCCCCTATTCCCCACATTGTACAAGAACACGTTCCATCTTTGTGATCGCAGCTGTTTGTATCATCACAGAATGCACCACATGAGACCTCACAGTTCACTCCATATTTCCCGGCGTCACACTCTATATTGATAAACATTAACCATGTTCCAAATAAACCTTTTAGAACATATACATTACAAGCATGTGTGTGTATATTTCTTATGTATAAAAAAATGTTTCCAAAGCTTTAACAAGAATATAAAAAACTTTTAAAATTCAGTTGTCAAAATTATATGCTTAATAATACAATGACATAAACGTCTAACAGCTTGCGATAAGTCTTCAAGCATGTCATGTATTTCATATGTACAATAGTGGATATTAACAAAAAAATATATGTATGTCTTTTCATTTGTGTGGATATGATGTAAATATAATGTACCCTGAATTTGTCAAAGAACGTTATAATTATATAGTTATTAACACAATGGCTGATATTATCGATTATGACACCAAGAAACCATATTAGTGTTATGCTGTTTTTAAACGTCTGCAATATATTGTATAGTTTTGAAAGGCACGGAATGTATTATATCTACAATAGAACACTCATTAGTCGGTATTTCATTCAATATAAAATGTTAAACTTAATACACTGACATATTTAGGGATGCACTCAAAATCATTCAATGTTTGATAATATTAAACTCTGCAGAGATATCAGATGAGGATGTTCTATGTGAACATTAATATGTTAAATGTTATGGGCTGAAGGACTGACGTACCAAGATCGATGTAACGATAAAATACAACAATTAAATATGAGACATGGTGACAAGGACATGAAGCCACAGGTACGGGGACATGAGGCCGCCTGTTGAAGTGAAACATCCCTGCATAGTTAATAGAGTCATAACGTGTGGACATGGATTTGTTCACAATTGTAAAGAATTATCACCCACGCTAATGAACTCCTCTTTCTACATCATTTCACAATGTTGTATCAACACACCCTTCCACCCGCATTATAATCTAAATATATTTTCGCACTATTTCGTAGAACAGGATTTAAAGATTTTTTCTGCAAACTATTAAACGTATACTTTCAATCCATAATAAGGACCATATCAGTTTCGGCAAAACCCCGCTGATGCCATTGCATCCAATCTTGGTCTATTTATCTCTAATTGATTTCTATTTCGTAAAATATTTTTTTACCAGATGCGGTAGGCCCCTATTCTATTTTGATCGTATTTTCTATTCAAGAGTGACATGTATCAACGACTCATATATTCATAAAATATTGATCTAATTCAAGGGAAGTAACGTCATGTCCTTGAAGCTAAAATTGAGCATAATATTACTTATTTAATGTCACAACATAACATGTCTTAACTGTTATTATAATTTTGCCACTGGAAAGAAAATTAATTGAGTATCTTAAAACAACAACACATCCATTGTACCGTAATTCGACATAATTTTGTTTGCATTAAAAAAAATAAAATACATAATGTACCTTATTTACCAACACACAGGTGTCACGCCGTTACTTTTGGCCGAGGTAAAGTTGTGACACTAATAGTGATGCTTATCAAATATATTTTCATTGAAATTTGTGAAATTGCAAAGTAAACAAGTCATGCCAAATGAACTATTCCACACTATTCGCTGTGTTTTTTTGGTAAATGCGGCTACAAGTTTGAGGTCGAAGTAAAGAAAAGTATATAGATCATTCAAATCACAGATTTTTTTTTATATTACTGCAATTTCTGTTCATAATTATTACTTTCCGCATATCGGTTTAAGAGGATTTGTATTATACCGATTTATTAGTAATGTCAGTTGATATAGATTCACGGGATAGCGCTATATTTTCCGAATGGTAGGATCTACATTTGAATGTCAGGATATGGTCTGATATAAGTATGATTATAAGTATAATGACTTCTATAGCGCCAGTATCTCTCAACAATATTGAGACTCAATGGCGCTGTGGACTAAAAACAGTATTCATTGGGGAGGTCCATAGTCGGAAAAGGAATTCATCCTAATTATGACGGTCGGTGAATGCGCAGATTAGGCCGGTAGGTCTAATCTAAAAAGATGTGTTTTTTATTTTTTTCCGAAAGATAGTGACTGATTTTGCTTAACGTATTTGAAGAGGCAATTTATTCCACAAGCGCGGTCCGGCAAACACGAACGATGAATGGCTATAATTTCTTTTTGACCGCGGTCCAGGATGTAATAGCATCGTACTTTCGGATCTCAGTGTTTGCTGGTGTTTCTCGAAATGTAATAAATCACTGAGATATCTAGTGATGCATTCAATAATGCCAGGATATGACTCTGATCATGATGTAGAATAAGAGCCAGGGGCGATTTAAACATTGGACAGGTTAGCTATTCAGTGTGCAAAAAAGTGAATTATTCAGTGTCGCCATAGTGGTGGAACCGGAAGTTATAGGACAATGAACCTTTTGATCACAAGGTCATTTTAATCACAATTAATTATATGAAAATCGCAATACGCACAACAATATAGGCGTGTGACATATCAGTATGATGGTAATTTAATCACAAACCCGAAAATATGAATTTTCAAATTTCACTTCCGAGGTATTTTTTATCAATATTACTTGTGAAAATCGCAATAATCACAACAATATGCGTGTGACATATCTATATGACTATAACGACGAACTCGAAAACATATTAAAATATTAAGTGTCGCTAGCTTGAACCCGGAAGCTGGAGGTCAAGGAACCCATTGATCCAAAGGTCAAGTTTTTTACTAATATTATGTGAAAATCGCTATAATCACAAAAATGTTGTGAGCAGAAAAATCGTAATGTGGCCTTATAATTACAGAATGAAGAGCTATGATGTCGGAATAGCACACCAAAATGTCAAGATGTTACATTACATTTTCAATAGTATATAATTATACCACTGAAAATTGTTATTTAATACATAGCATACTGATGGTGCTTTGATAGCAAATTATTACCTTGAATACAGTGAGGTGGATTATATCCCAAACACTGACTACATCCAGCTACATCGTCACATCTCACACCAGACTCACAGTGGGAACAATCAGCGTCTGCAACAAGTATTGAAGTTGATTTCTCACACAAAATACCTGAATAGTTAGTAAACCTACCCAAAATATCAAACGACATACAATTCTCTTTGATTTTCATACCAAAACAAATAGTCCACGAGCATCAGGTCCCAACCCGGAAATTATTAGGAATTAGGCTAGAGCTGATTTGTTTACAACAGGTGCCAAATACACTTATATTGGGGATTAATATATTAATATATTAATATATAGTTGATATTCCAAATCTATGGAATGATATTTTTTATCCAAATAGCTGATGCTGTCAAAATAGTCCTCACAACAAAACATACTACATGTATTTTTTGAAGAAAATCTTTTTCTCAAGAAAATCAAATGTGTATAACTTTTTATTTTAATATTCTAATGTTGATACATATTAGGTTAAAAATGGAAATATAACTCGAAGTGGTTTTCAGCTTATATAATTGTGTGCGACCTCAATTGACCACTTAATGATATTTGATAATAATATTACTTCTATTAGGTCACATATTATTATTTTGTGTCTCACATTGAAAATGTCTACACGACATACAATAACACATCCTTAACTCCGATATTCTAATATCACATATTAGCATTTCCATTATCACACTGAATCTTTGTGACCTTGAAATGACATTGCCCCCCTCCCCCTAGCCCCAACAAAAAAAAATTCCGAAATAAAACATCCTTTGACGCAAACTAACATGTCAATATCCCGAAAATACACAGAGGATAATTACCAATATATATAAAAACAATTACATTTCATGGTCCAGAAAAAAACTAAACCGGGGAAACATGTGGACTTTTGACCGTATGCTTCTTATAACATTTGGGATCACTACAGAAACAAAGTTTTTTTACCGAATTATTTCCGGGTTTGGCTAATACTCTTGGACTATTGCAATAGCCGATTTCGATTTTGTAGTTTATTTTTATATTGAGTGGCTTTTAATAATATGTTTTAATAACTGAGACATATACTAGCTTAACCCTTTAACCCTTTGTAATTTCAATAAGCAACATAAATTATCTGCTAATAAGTGATATGTATTAAAAAAAACTACCCTACTTTCGCGATTCAATTATCTTCAATTATATCCAGATGTTTACCAAGACAGTCATGTTTCTAGCTTTCATCAATATATATTTACCTGTGATTTTATATCCCATGATGACAACTTCACAGAACCTCAACTTTCCACTGTCTTCACCACCTGTCCTAACAAGGGATACATATTGACCATGAGGTTTGCCTTCACATTCTATGGTGAAGCTTCTTCCCTTACCAGGCCCGTCCATATCACGAAATCCACATTGCACATATTCATTATCGTCAGCCCAAGGTTCATTAACATTACTGACACGGACTGATAATTGAGAAAGTCCATACCCACCTAAACAAAAAAAATGTTCATGAAAAACAAATAAAAGTTCATTGTTATGTACACCGAGCTGAATGTGTCCAGTTATGGTCGGTGTAATTACTATGTAGCTGTGACAAAACATCAAGGTCAGCCATGTAATATATTAGGCACAGCTAATATTATACCATAACAGTCAAAACACCGACCATCAAAGCACCAGATGTTAGCGCAAAACTGTGTCAGTACTGATACAACATTGAAACAACGGCAGGTTTATTATTTACCCCCCCCCCCCCTCCAGCAAACACAATATCCAGTTTTGTTGTAATGATCACTCAGACAACAATATTTTCACAACGTCACAACAACATTGGGTTAATATAATATGTTGGGTACAATGTAGGTTCAGCATACCATGTCTCCATGTATGTGCTTAAAAATATTTTTGATTATTTGCTGCGATAATATTATTGTTTTAATCTACAGTGTTTACTGGTGAATTCTGTGAATTCACGTAGCCGAATGATAGATATATCTTATTCGGCAAATTATGTAAAATAAACTAAAAGTAATGTCAAACAATTATATTTCAAAGGGTTATGCAATAACTAGTTTGAGACGAATACATTTATATTCACACACAGCAGTCAGACGTCCTGTCATATATAGTGACATTGTGTACAGAGTGTTGAGATCCCAGATCCAGTCTCCACCAGGATGGCGGGAATGATTCATCTGGTCCGTTAGTAGCCACACATGACTTGTCCCCAGTGAGATCTCCATCTACACCATTGCCAGATTTGAAATCATTATTTAGAGTAGATGATTGCTCCGTGCCACCATGTTTACCATGTGCTATGTTACCTGTGATAAACATAATATATAGACCTATATATAATCAAATAATGTACATATTTGAAACGTAACTGAAGAAAAAAGGACACAAATGTTGACTCTGCTTCACACCACGTCAATTCGTGGGAGCGAATTCACATGCTATAATCGTTTAAGTCTGTTTCGGAGACGAACATCCCATTCCGTGACTTTGGAACGTCCCCTCCGCGCTTATAATCGTGCACGCAACCACAAATGAGCCACTACACCAAGGTTGGTTATACAAGTGTTACAATCAATGTTTTATCCAACCATGCTTGTAATAGCGAGTTAAATGATACCTTTCTACAAACTCTACAAAAATTCAGTTATCTGGAAACTCGACATAATTTGCAAAATATAAAATGTGGTGATTTATAGCAGGCTTGGGGTTAACTATTACATTTATATCATTTTGATACCAATTCATCAATATTGGGTGACCATTTTTTCCTTCAAAAACATTGAAATCTGGAAATAGAGGTATAAAATGTAGTCCCTACGCTGGTAGTAACAAGGCATATGCTGCATTCGCAAGTTCCCGTGTTTTGGCAACGCTCAGGGAAGGTACCAGGACCTTACATGTGAAAATAGAAAAAAAGCCCCATGTTTAAGCACCCTTTTTTATTTTTTATATTGATAGAGTATGTCATGATGATTAAAAAAATGCACAGGTTTATATTGATATTTCCATTTAAAGAATGCTGGGAGGCCCAAGCGTATGGGCCATAATACATGTGAGTCTTTGGGAGCGGTATTATGTGTGTTGAGACGTTAAAGTGCCCGTCTCTGGAAACTATTTTTCAAGCATACTGCGAGTTTTTTGCCCCTAGATAATTTCCTTTGCTAATTTTTTTGTTAATAGTAAGCCCATTTAGCAATAAAAATCAATTTGGTGGGTTTGTTACAAAATTAACGAAACATGATGAATGTTCAATGATGTCCAAAGACATGATGAATGTCCAATTATGGTCTGTACACCCAGAAATAGCCCATATAGACCATTATAGTTAAAAGTTAAAATGACTACAATCACTTTCTTGGCATGATTTATCTCCCTTTATTATCTATAACTTTCATTTTGTGTGCATAATGAAGGGACAACACAATTCTATCAAAAAACAATCGTTTATTTCATAAGATCAAGTTGAATATCTGAAAAAATAGACAGCCGGTAGACATGCCTTCAAAAAAAGAAAACTATGTTTTACCATTCAAAACAGGTCATTTCTCGACATCTGGTCGAAAACAGGGGAACTTGAATTTGTGTTTGTGAGTTTGCAAATCATCAGAATTGAACAAGGTTTTCTCTTTTCAATGCAGAATAAAATGTATTTTTCAGATCACACGAAAAAAAATCTCAGTGAGAGAGTTACGATCTTTTTATAAAAATGTGGTGATTTATAGCAGGCTTGAGGTTAAATGTTACATTTATATCATTTTGATACCAATTCATCTAGATTGTGTGACCATTTCTTCCTTCATCGGGAAATAGAGGTATAAAATGTAGTCCCTACGCTGGTAGTAACAAGGCATATGCTGCATTCGGAAGTTCCCGTGTTTTGGCAACGCTCAGGGGAGGTACTAGGACCTTACATTTACATGTGAAAATAGAAAAAAAGTCCCATATTTAAGCACCCTTTTTTATTTTTATATTGATGGAGTATGTCATAATGATTTAAAAAATGTACAGGTTTATATCGATATTTTCATTTAAAGAATGCTGGGAGGCCCAAACGTATGGGCCATAATACTTGTAAGTCTAAGGGAGCGGTATTATGTGTGATGAGACGTTAAGATTTGTTTTCATTTCACAATTAGTACACTTTATTCAGTTATACAAGCCATAACGTCAACATTATCGAGGTTTTATGGTGGTAATGTATATTCCTTAAACACTTTATGGAGTTCGTTTTATTTCGCATGTTGAATCCATTGCGAAAATAGAACTTAAGGGGTCCATTAGTCAACTATCATTAGGTAACTCTTCCTCACAGACAATATGAAATCCATTTCACAGTATCCATAGATATTACACCTTTCTTTTTGCGTAGAAACGTATTATATAGCTTGTAAATCTGCAAATACGACATGTTGACGAAACGGTGATCAGAAGTTGCTTAATGTTGGGCCAGCGTTGAAAACGGTGCTTCAACAATAATCCAGCATTGGGTGAATGTGTCTCGTTTGGTGTGTTTCTGTTGAGAATTAAGGAGATATAAGGGGCCATTTGACAATTACGTAACGCTTTTTTGAGAGATTTTTAACCTCCCCTCCCCCCTTCATAACACTTTTCAGTGTTGTGTTGACTACGGTCCGTAACGCATGTCGCTTGACCCCCTCCCCCTTCTAGGCGTTACGTAATTGTTGAACGGTCCCCAACAACCTTCTTGGCCCCCTCGGGTCTTAAACTGATGTAGTACAAGTGCTCCTGACAACATTGTAGTCTTATTCAGCGTGTAAATAAGCTGATACTTATTTTATCGCGTTACTCTTTAAAATAACAATGTATGATGAAATTATAAACTGTCCACAAAAAGAAAGACTAGGCCAGGTCAAACAAAGTAAATTTATTTTTCTTTGTTCATGTTCAAGACGACACAGCTTGGTTGGTTTTCCAAAGTAACATTATTAGAACCACAAACGTGACATGTTATGTTATTCAGCAAAATAGTCCGTAAATCAATTTGTATGTGTAGTTGTATTCAAAACATTATTTTTATCACTGTGTATTTCTTCATATTTGAAGCGTTATTACGCAAATCCACAAACTTGGAGCATTGTAGTACCCATATTGGAACACTAAAATGAGTGGAAATAATGTTTATTTTTATCTTCAAAACACGTTCATGTGCTTAGGGAGTGATATAAAAAAGAATGACGGATTCGCCAGCTTCTAGTAAATATATTTTAACCACTAGATATACCATAAGTTGCAAGGGGTGTTATATTTTGCAGCAGCAGCATTAAAAATGCTAGTAACTATCAGCTGGTGGCAATATATCAATTGCATATTAAAGCGTCTTTCCCACTAAGCCCTCGAAGCGCTAAACACGACAATAGTCTTTTTAAATGTGTTTTATGAGATGATTAGATCACTGTTATTGGAAACGAAATGATCAATATTTACATATGTCTTATATATCAAATTAAACAGATGTGAATATTTGTCACCCACTTGAAGTAGAGCGACCCACAAGTTTTAATAAGATAGCTTAGCGTTAAAAGGGTTAACGTGCATGCTGGTCAAAGGCGGGATAAGAAGATGTATTGTGAACAGGTAGGATTTAGCTTTCAATGTGTACAATGACCAGAAATGTACCAATTGAAGAAAACATATTCTAGTCTGGTATATTTCAGTCTTCCCAACCTGGCAATAAAGATCACGCAATAATTATTTTATTTGCTTTACATTCATCTAACAGGTTGATGTTTGAAAAAGACTTTGAAATATTACTGAAGACTATATTATTATAATTCGCAATTATTTGCTTTATCTACCTATAGGGTCCTGTCTAGATCCTTAAATACATGCAGTCATACCAATAATGAAAATAAAGGTATTGTTTGTGGAATGGCGTGTAATAGTATAGAGCAATGATAAATACATCTGCATCATCGAAAAATAATCGTACGATCCATAATAGGCGGTTGTGATTAGCGGGTTTCAGTGACGGCAATAAAATGGGATATTAAAAGATATTAAGACATAATTGTATGGTGCTGATATAGTGTAGATCTGGTAATTTTCGCGTGTTTTAATTTTCGCGAATTTCAGATTTTGGGACTTTTCACGAAGTTTAAAACTCGGGAATTTTCATTTGTCTTTAGTAGCGCTATTATAATAATAATTTTCGCGAGATTCTTGAATTCGCAAATTTCTCCTCACGAAAATTAAACTCTCGCGAATATTATCAAATCTACAGTAACACATTTTCCTGGTCGATGTTAATTAGCGTAAATCACGAAAGAGGAAAGCACAACAAAGAAAAACTAAATATGCATTTATATATTTCATGTTTTCTATAATATCATATGTTACTTGTTTGCGTTTTATCTGCTTTTTGTTCGGTGTTCTTGCTGTTGAATGAATGGTTTCTTCTTATTTTGTTATTTTCTTCTTTTTTGCTTTGGGGTAGTTGGTGAATTATCAACCGTATGATATACATGTATATTTGGGCTATTCTTGTGTAGGTCTATGTTAATCCTTAGCTTGGCCCCTTTTCCGCTTTCGACGATGTACTAAATTAATTTTGTTCTGACTACCCCATCACCTCATCAATTTCTGCGCCATATATTTGCACTGGG
>OZ024902.1:18574153-18760288 GCA_964017125.1 Flabesymbios commensalis
TCCTTGGTCTCGTGCTAAGCGTGGTGCGCGGGGTCTCCTTCCTCTGACCACAATTGGAGGGTAGTCGAAGCCTACGTTTTCTTCCTTCACCCTCCTCCACTCAACGACTGCGCTCACGGCTTCCACCATAGCGCCGACACGTACCCAGAGCCTCCTCATAATAAATGGAGAGGGTATGTATAGTATTATTAGAAGAACTAGTATGCATAGTGCGAATACTATGAGTCCGGATGGGTATGTCCCGGGATCTGTGAGTGACCCAGATGGCGCGGATTCCACAAGTGTAACTGTAGGTAGCCCTATAAGGCCCGTGCTAGATTCAGTTGAGACGATATCCTTCTCTCTTTCTAGTTCACAGCCGATTATCGTGTATATATCATTTGTGTAATCAGAAAAGTTTTCGACATTGAACTCTATCACAAAATGCTACTTTTTCAACACAATCGCACACTTACAAATATACGACATCTTCCTCTCTTCCCAAGCCTAAACACACATAAGAAATCCCTGATATATAGAGCGCCACCTATCGAATTAACCCCAAAACAGTTTTTCCCTCGGTATTCACCAGGTGTCGCTCGTTATCAATAATTGACTATAACATTCACAATAATAACACATTCAGACTGATCCAATAAATAAAGAATGACAATTAGGAAATACGTTGTTAAACATTCATATATATTTATTTTTCAAAATAGAGTATACATATTGAATATTATAAAAACATGATCAAACAAATAATACCAATCACAATACAAGCAATTATTGATTAAGCTTATTAGCTTTTAATCATTGAAATATAATCGTAGTAAATAATATAACACGCGTCACTGATAATTCATGCATAACATATATAATAAAATTGTCAGCGTCATGAAATAAATCTAACAGAGATATTTAATTTTCTATCCGTCATATTTATATGTTGTACAATTTGTGTGATAAAATCCCTTCGCATAATTTATTATTTATTTATAGGGCATAGTGTTACATCTAAAGGCGAAGTATGAATTCCATCATCAGCCACCCTTCGTTTACAATGGAAATAACTGAAACCACTTCTCTCTTGGTTGTATGTGTAAACACTATGATCAATACATCTAAAGCCTACATTTACACCTGAGGCCGGTTGAGCGTCGTTTAAGACATTGCTGAATAATTTATCTGGGTTAGTAATACTTTTTCTGCTTACACCCTTTGAACTCATTTTAGTAATGTCATCATTTTTTATCATGTATGTTTTCGAACATAAACCAATCATTTTGTTGTCTTGAAATTCTAATTTAAAAAGACCAGGTGTTCTTTTGTCAAATGTTTTATGTATATCACAACAGGTACGGGGGAGCCAGTGATATAACGCATCTGCTTTTATTTCACTTTTAGAACAAAACCCTGTCAATGATTTTTCAAAAATAGTTTTCATGTTGGGTTTTATTATATCTTTCAAATTATCTCCGCTTATTGCAATATATGCACTATCCGTGTCCATTTCACGCAAGTGATACTGTAGTGATTATATATTTTTTCGCGTGCCTATCACGAGTTGTTTTGCATCATCACATGCGTATAATTGACAGCTTTAATAGAACCATCCACTGAGAGATTTCTATCACAGCACTGACAATACATCCTACATGCTAGATCTCAAGAATTTATCATATCTGTGATGTGTAATATATTACAATATATTACAGATAGATAGGACTATTCTCCGTCGAAAACAAACAAACAAACATTCATCAAAGAATTTTCTGATAAATACTCAATAGTTTATGAAGATATAATATAAATCACACATATTATTGAGGTGGACTCTGTTGTGAGAATTACGAATCTTTCCCATGGGTTGTAAAGGAATTGTTTAACGTCATTTATAACAAATACATTTTATTTAAAACTATTTCATTGATAAGTGCACAGCAAAAAAATAATAATAATAAATAAATATATATAATTAACAAACATGTGAATTGTGTCACATCATTTATAACAAATTCATTGTATTTAAAACTATTTCATTGATAAAAATCATTTATTTGGCTTCAATCTGGCCCATAGGTGTTGAGGTGGACCCACGGGGCGATGCGGGACGGTCCCGGACCACGTCAAAAGAACGACAAAGACCCCCCTGCAGATTATCCTTTGTGATTGACTAACCCGGGGGTCCACCTCAACACCTCGGGGTCAGATTGGAGCCAATATATACTACTAAGGGATGTGTGTGGCAATATGAAAACAATCCAGCAAATACTTTACGAGCTATCGTTCGGAAAATGAAGTTATTGTCTGCCACCAATTAAAATCAATAATGGCCTCAAAATTGAAGGTCAACAATTAGGGCGAAGGTCATAACCCCAAAAAAGCACATCTACACCCCCTGAGAGATGTGTGTGTGCAGTATGAAAAACTGAACTTATCATCCGCAATCAATTAAAGTCAATAATCGCCTCAAAAGCAAATGTAAAAAATGAGGTCAAAGGTGATAACCCCCAAAAGGCACATCTACACCCTCTAAGGGATGTGTGTGTGCGGTATGAAAACAATCCAGAAAGTTTTTTGCGAGATTTTGACCGGAAACTGATTTTATCATCAGCAATCAATTAAAGTCGCGAATGAATTTATGTGGTCACCGAGACCTTATGTAATTATTTAAATTCCTCTGGCTGAGTTATACGGCTAAGTTGAGAGAATAAGTGAGTGAGTGAATGAGTGAAATGTTAGGAAATGAATAAGGAGACATTCATACCTATCACAAGATCGCAGGTTTTGCCCACAACCCAGTCAGTACATTCACACCCTCCATCCTTATGACCACATGCATTTGGATCAGCACAATGCGGACTACAGTCGTCCACACAGTTCACGCCATGTTTCCCGGGGTCACATTCTGTACAAGCAAAATCAAATACATACTTATATATGGTATATGCATCACTGTAATTATCAGAAAGTTTATCGTAGTAATTTATTTACAACGCTCCAATAAGTAAACATAATAAACATGACTTGTTCCTATTATACATCAGTGAATTGCTTATTAGATACTGTCACATAAGACACAAATTCAAGGGAACAAAAAATAACTTTGTAAATTTAAACCTCATTATAAATAATAATATGTAATGCTTGTAAACGTCTAAATGTATCATACACATTACACTAAAACGCTGTACCAACAATATATCAATACCAGTTCAACGTAGGCCTGCATTGTAAATTGATTAATTATTTAAAATTGTAAAATTTATATACGATAAATAAAACAACACTTTCTAAAACGTATATTTAATAGATTTAGGGCATAATCATTCCAATATAATATATGTGAATGTATATATGCTTCAAAACATAATAGTGCAACGATAGACATTACATTTCATGTAGCTGATCAATACGAATAATAATTACATGTAGATTTCGTAACAGATGATTACATTATTCTATGTTACGTAGTACAATACATTATGACTATAACCATTATAACGTGTAGGTCTTGACGATTATAAGATTAGTCACCTTCACGACATTCAGGCGGCGTGAAACCAAGACATTGACTACAGCCAGTCAGCTGGTCACACTTGACATTTTGTACACAATTCTTACACACAGGATCTGTAAATAAAATAATAAGTAATCAGAGTGGAAACATGTAGGCCCAGTGTACCATTTGGCAGATTGTTGGCAAAAAATATATGATCAACCAGTTGAGGGCATTTAAAACTGGCTCTGGTTTTTAATGCAAACAATTGTAATTTAAAACCTAATATTGTACACAGCTTTAACATATCACGATGCCCAATACGAAGACTTTGTTCAACAAAAGATCAATTTTAATCTCCCTTTCTGAATAACCTAAGGAATGGTGGTTATCACCAATAATTATTCTGGTTGTGGTCCTACAAATGATTAAATCACTGCGGAGCGGTGCCATTCACGATGTAAATATTATAATTAATATTATTAATATGATCAGCGAATTGATGCAAGTAAATTTACAATGCAAATCTTCAGCATAAATAATGCAATTAGACGTTTAAATATGCTCGTAAACTCACCATTTCGTGTGCCATATTATAATTAAAATTATGCTGATGACTTGAAATACGTCTTATGTATATAAAATTGATCAAACTATTACCTGTTGTCGGCAGAGTGCTGCTCGTCCTGGTGTTCGTGTGATTTGGGTTTTCAGTTTCATCCGTTTCCCCATTCACTGTCCTAATAGCTAGAACCCGTATATCATACTCTGTATTAGGTGTCAGGTTTATTATCGTGGTCTGAGGTGACTCATCATCAGGATCATATGGTATGATGGCTCCTGGTGTCCAGGTTGGGGATCCGCTTTGTTTGTATTCTATACGATAACCGTAATACTGGTGAAGGTCCTCACTAATTGTATTTCTCAGAGGTTTCCACTTCACAGTAATGGACGACTTGGTGATATCTGTGTCTTGTATGGAATGGAGTCCACTCGATCCGCTGATATCAGCTTTATCTGAATAAACCCATCTTCTTAGTAAAATATAACGATATGTATAGGCTACAATTATCTTGAATTATAATGACATGTATATGTATCCCAGTTCACGCATTTACAAAAGTTTGTTAGTGCTAACTTTTATAAACAAATGTCAGTAGTTGACTTTATTGCCTAAAATAGATTATAGTGCTCAGCAACGAATATTCCACTATGTTTAAATATTTAGAATAAATAGCGCTGAGGAGGGTGTTACACGTAGACTGATGTCAAGATTTAGGGTAGGCCTAGTTGTGATTTCTAAATATCTATATACTGTCAAAAAATATTGTGTTGTATAATAACCACTTCTAACTTAGAATAAACACATATCTTCGATAATGTCATTTCATTGTCAAAGTAAACTTATCCATTATGTATTTAAGATACATATCATAAAGGTGATAAGGACAATACTTGATATCCATAAACAGGTTTGTCAAAACATATTCATGGATAGTACATGTGTATCCTAATGTGAACAAAATACTATGCACAATCAATATGAAACAATGGAGTATAATAAGTAGGTCTATTGATAAAACAACATCTCACCCAATACAATATCACATTTCTCTCCTACAACCCATCCAACACAAGGACTACACGCTCCATCCTTATGATCACATTCTGAATCAGGACAATAATCACTACAATCCTCCTCACAGTTTACACCGTATTCATCAGCATCACATTCTGCAAGGATAGTGATACAAAGGACTAATTAATATTGTTAAGGCTTACCTGTTAGCTTTAGATAAAACAATGTTTCATTAGATCATACATGTATATAATAGTATACCCGGTGTAACCGGCCATATTACACCTTACACTGAACTTGTCCCAGGTTTATTGTGTACTATACCCGGGCATAATCTAGAATATATCTTGGGAGCTCCCAGACTGTACGAAATAAAAAAAAACTTGTAGCACCTACAACACGGCATGCATTTGCAAGGAAATGTGGCAGATATAGCATAATTAAAACAGCGACCATTAGTCCTATCTCTATTACTGAACAAATATAAACTCATAATTTTCATGGCATTGCTACTTATAGAAAATGATCAATTAGAATAAAACATACAGGAAACTGTCATGCCTGCTCACATTAAACTTTTATTACAAGTCCACAGCTCGAATAATTATTTAAGAAGTGTAAAATGTGTAAAAAGATACTTCAAGATAACAAGCACACATACTTTCTTTTTACTAAGAATCAGTATCAGTATCATTTTTGTAAAGCGATTGTTTATGATAGTGCGGTGCTGGCCACTTGGTAGCGCCTTAAAGTGGTTTATCCGACTGATATAATATATGCATGTATTTTTACTGTAATGTTATACTCATATCATTTTAATGTATATATGTACAACTTACATTATTATTCAGAAAAAAATCTGTTCGAGAAGACCGAGCTAGGAGGTACGGCAATCGGTATCAGTGTTCGAGGCAATCTTCAACTGAATGTTGATGTTATTACAGCTAAGAGATCAATCCAGAGGCATCATTCTTTATACGTCAATGGATTTCAGGGATTCTGATATAATGTTATTTAATTTTGATAACCTCAATTTTATTAACTTTATTATATGTTTTCTCTTTATTTTGTTTCTAATAAATATTTCGTATTATTACAACAAGTAGGTGTAAGATGTTTCACTGCTAAGGCTATGACAATACTAATTTCCTTTTTTTTCAGAAAGTAATATAAATTGCTGAAATAATGAGAATGAACGACAACCACTTTCGAGCTCACATTAAACAAATGAACAGTGACTTAATGTTTTATATTTTTTATTCAAATAACTGAAATGGGAAAAATAAGAGTTTGGAACCAAACATTAAAAAAACACGCATTATTAGCTCTCAGAATAATATGGTTCAATTTTTTCCGACAGGCAGGAATGTGATTAAACATTTACCTCAGCCACCCCTAAGCATATCAATGGACAACTCGCACTTCTACTGTTGAATGAGTGGGTGTAAGCTGCGACATTAATACGCATGAAACAATCTTGTAAAATAATATAATTCAAACGTTACATATCTGTGACTATAATATACACTTTATTTTTTTAGCTAAAACTTAATGGCAGCGTGTAAACCATACACAACCAATTCGTCAGGTGAGATATATTTTGACAATCAATGACGTGTGAGCTTGATAACTGTCTAAATTAGTCCAGTTCCGCATATTTTGATAAATCCCCAAATGTCTCAACTGATTTTACTAGAATGGTTATTGTTTTTTTCAAAATAAAGGGTAAACATGTGGCCAGCGGAGCAAACTGCCGCTAGTTGGAAATTCAAAATGGCCACCAAAATAACTAAAGATCCACTTTCTGGTGAAATTGCCGTAACATGTTTTGTAATGACTAATTTTGACTAATTCGGGGTAAATAATTCATTCTGGTGTTATTTAGCTATATTTGGTAGTCGCTGATGACATAATCGTTGTCATCTCGATATACTATTTCATATATATTTTGAGCTCATGGTCAATAGTGGAACATTATAAACAAGCTGAAACAAGCAATCACATTCTCATCACGATTGTTTCCGAATTATATTAATAATGTTTACTCAATTTTGATATCGGGTGATGTAGCATTATAATCATCACATTCTCTAATATACTGATTCTGCTTGAAAGACTGAAAATAACTGGTTTATCTCCACACTTCAGCATATATATCCTTTTAATGTACATATACCGAGCGCCATATGTTAGGTGATTATTACAATAAAAAACACTTGGGATTGTCATGGATTCACTGACTGCTGCAATATGGAGTTACCAAATTACTCACTCTCTCAGCTATCAGCGTCTGTTTTGATTGCCATTGCAATATTTCAAATAAACCAATATATTTGCAAACCTCGAATATTATTAAAATTTAGCCACTCGAGTTGAATTACCAAAATATGTCATCCAGGCCAAAGTCAATCTCCTGTAGTAATCATTTAAATAAATGAACTTAGATGCTCAAGTCAGAAGGATTTGTCCATGATTTTTTTCCGAAATGGGTATTGTCACTGTAACATTCGATAGATTGTTGCTTAACATCTCGACTGATAATAATCAGTTCACCCCCCCCCTCCCCTATTTAAAAACTATCATAAACACAGGGATATATATATACACATAGCCAATAGTAAAACGTTAATGTTTGCCAAAAAGAAGTGTGATTTCTAAAATGGAACAATTTTGAACAATATTGGCTTTTATTTTAAAACGCGTTATTATGAACCTGATCTCTGATAGTTACGTTTGTGTTGTAGTAGGCCCTATTCATTGTTAGCGGCAGTGTAAATCTGCTGCAAATAAACTCTCCAAAAAATGCACTTTTGATCATGAGAAATAAGGATTTTACTCTCAGCTTCTAAAACAATTGACAAGTTCGCTAAAGAGCACTGGTGGACTAATCCGTGGCAGTGGGATGACAGAGGACATGCGAAACATCTGGACAAGTACTTCATCTGCACCTGTAACATCTGAGTACAGCATTGCAATGCAGGATTTCACAAACCTAACCCATACTACAAGTGCACAATACAAAGCCTGAAGCACGCATCACAAGAAATGCATCTGATCACGAGAAAATTCGGACCAAGCTTGAAGCCTGCTCACACTTCACATCTGATCCTACTCTGAGAAACATTGCAAACGGTATAGTGACAGGACCAGATGTGAAGGTACAAAACCTTGAATCGGTTGGGAACAAAGTCATTGAAGATATAATCGGAAAGTCGCATAGAAAGAGCCCGAGCACTTTGGAATATCTCAGCTGTGACGATTGCTGCAGATCGCACCATTGATCCTGCCCTTATCTTCCAGCGTTTCCTTCTTGTTTCAAGGTCATTAGTCTGTCCCTTAAAGATATTTTAACACATGCACTACGCCCCTATTCATTCCAACTGTTCCTGGGGATTCAAATCCTCTCGATATGGCTATGGGTCTGTTAGTCAGAAGGTCTGTTAGTCAGAAGGCCCATTGGTCAGAAGGCCCGCTAGTCAGAAAGCCCGTTAGTCAGAAAGCCCTTTAGTCAGAAAATCAGTTGTCAGAAGGCCCGGTAGTCAGAATGTGTTCATTGAACAGTGAACAATGCTAGGGGACGCTCCATTTGATATCTGGGCATGTGGAGGGGGGGGGGGGGGTGACTATATTATTTTGATTAAAACGTTTGTTGTCCAGTTACTGATAAAAAAATGTTGAGAGTAGTGCATGAAATAATTATTCAAGGATACTCTAAAAAATGTTGATTAATTGTTATTATGTCCATATAATCTTATATAATGTTGAAAGAATATTCACTAGCGGTTCGTAGTTTGTACATTTATATTAAAAACTAGCATTATTGATGACTGGTTGGTTGCTTGGTTGGGTTCTTTTAAGCAATGAGTGCGCTTTAATTTTTCCAGCACTGTACTTTATAATATAATCATTACTGAAGTAGATGTGAAAATGCGTCATGAGAAAACCCCACAATATATCTCAGCTGGTGTTGAGTTTGTAGCTATCTGTTTAATTTATGTCAAGCGTTGATATATGTATGATTATGCTCAAAATAAATAATAAATTGTTTGTCCAAATATTCTGATAACTAGCCTTATTTGATGACTGTTTTGTGTGGATAGGCTTGGTTCATATTTGAGAAAGTGAAATTTACCTATAAGCACGGGGGAAATATTATATAATATTTGCATCTCATTATAATCTATTAGCAGTATTTTGTTATATCGATCATTTTTTTCTCAGCAAGTTTCAAAATTCATGTACTCACGTTTGAAGCAGTATGTTGATCAAATTGCTTGTTCATATTTACATTGTTCCAAACTGTTCAAAGACATGGAGTGCACATTGCTGCCTACGATAAGCAATTATTATTATTATTGTTATATTATCTTGTTCCTATATGCAGAAAATTTACTGTTTTTCAGAGGCACCTTGACAATAACCACTTGATTCAATTACTAGGGTAGTTTTCATTCATTTGAAGCTGGAAATTACCTCAACAACATTAGGTTCAACAACATATTGAGTAGCCTATTATTAAACATAACCATTATGAAAGTCCTAAACATTGTTACTGGCACAAGTACAAAAATAAAGGCAAATAATTGGTAATAGGGTTGTTCACAAATCAAGGTGATTTCGATGAGGTAATTATCTGACTTTCTGACTAACGGGCCTTCTGACAGACGGGCCTTCTGACTAATCATCCTTACGTATTTTCTGACTAACAGGCCTTCTGACAATCGGGCTTTCTGACTAATCATCCTTACTTATTTTCTGACTAACGGGCCTTCTGACTAACGGGCCTTCTGACTAATGGGCCTTCTGACTAACGGGCCTTCTGACTAAAAGGCATACACCGGCTATAGACCCCCCTGTACGCCAAATAAGGAGGATGATGATACTCAAAACTAAGTATTCGGAAACTTATTCATTGGACGGAGGTGTTTGTGCATTAGGTGATACTGGATAGTAAATGACTTTGAATTCACATTCAAATAGATTTACCAGCTCAGAGATATCAATAAACCTGAATTGTATTAAATAATTATGGACTTGCGGTCATTAGGAAGTGTTGGCGACCATTATTGAAGAAGTATATGATTTTTCTTTTATATATAAACATCACTTTTATGATCTCAATATGTTCCTTGCCCCAAAAAACCTGGGTAGGCCTATAGACACCAAGATGATTAAATTTGCGTTGACAATTACATAGTTATGATCTTTAGGAGGCTTCAACAGCCATATTGTCATGTTATTAATATTACCAATAATAAATCCCCTTTACTTTTCTATTATAAGATGAACGGTGTACCGCTCGAAAGTGGGACAGAACTATAAGACCTTGAAATTATTGTTGACTCAACACTATGTTGGAGTCCTCATATAAACAAAATTGTCAACAAAGATAAAAGAGTATGGGGTTTGATAAAACGTACACTAGGATGGCACGCTCCCCAGCAAACCAAGTCAATGTTATATTGTGCTTGAGAGCGTCCAATACTAGAATATTGTACACCCCTATGGAAGCGGAACAAGTTTCACTAATGTGCGCCTGGTGAAAGGGGTACAACGATAAATGACTAAATACATATGTAATTTTCCAGCTGATAGCTTCCAGGAACGACTCTTGGAAATAAACATATAACCTTTATCAATGAAATGAGAGCGAAATGACATTATATTTTTTGGAATTGCCCTAATAGAAAATACGAAGTCGATATTTCAAAATATGTATCTTCTCTCAAACAGCATCGACTCGTGTACCCGCAGTTCGACAGATGAAGGTTTCTCATGAAAGTGTTTTTTTTTTTGTAAAACTGAGCGTTTTAAAAAAGAGCTATTTTAATCAGATCAGAAGAGATGTAAAATTAGAATCATTTATGAAATAAACAAATCAAATTTTGAATGTCTATTTAAATAATCATTTTCAGGAAACAGGCTTATTTTGCTCCATGTTTTTATGTTGATTTTGCTCTAATTGTGGGCTACTTTTATTTTACAACGTTCTTTTAAATAGTAGGCCTATATATTTACAAAATATTTTTTAATAGGTGGACGGCAATCAGAAAAGTTATAATTAATATCGTCAGTCTGGAGCAACAAGTAGCTAAGTAGGTTGTTGGATGATATCTATGCGTTATGCGCATAGTTTGATTCGCGATAACAGAGCTAAATATCCACACCATATAGCTGGTTTCCTTTTACCATGTATAAGATAAGGATCAGAGTGTCCCCTCCGCGCACCAGAGCACGTGTGCTTCTCAGTCTTAGCGTCGGCAGCGACACGTGCATACTTATAGAAAGTTTACCCACCTCCTCCCGTCTTCCATCCACTATACTAATACTAATACCTTGGGATGCTTGGATATCAATTACTTCTTGATCCCCCAAGTCATACCCAAGTCATATCAGTCATGTCGGGATGTGGTTATGTCCTGCCTGCCTCGCGCCGGGATAAGCCACATCCCGCCATAGATATGCAGGGGTGGGGCTTGGGATCCAAGTACCCCTGTTTAAGCCAAATTTTGTGTATATAAGTGCTATATCTTTTATTAAACATGTTACTTATTGCAATGAGGTTCCATATGTGTTTTATTATTCTCTTCGGAGATCGTTTCAAAATTTGTCAATCTATACTATATAAAGGCGTGGTTGTACGTGAACTCTCTGTTTAACAAGGATTTAGCAACAATAGTCAACAACAGTGGTATGTTGTCTAATCCGGGCGGTGACCCTGGTCCAGTGATTAAAACTGTTTGCTTGGAAAGATGGAGATCGTGGGTTCAAACCACACTCTGACCTTCAAGTTTTAAAGAAACAAACTGTCTCGTCCCCGCTCAAACGTAAATATTCAATATTGTGGGGAGCCTCTGTGACCAAAAGGTAGCGTGCTCGGCCTCAGACCACCAGGGCACGAATTTCGAGTCCTGCGTCTGGAGGGCAATGCCATATCACACATCTAACCATCCTCATCTAACCATGCACAAAGATGGCCTAAAAGCTCATTCATTTCATTTAAATCTTGGCTAATTCGATCTAAAAACTTACTATTTACCGATAGTTATATTAGCAGCAACATAATTTTATTTGATCATATATACATTAAGTTACATGAGAGGGAGACGCAAGACCAAAATAACGTTTAATTTATGAAAAGACATTGTGCACACACAAGTGTTGGCTCTTTCTCAGCCATTTTCCGGAGCAACAACGTGCTAACTCACACTACTGATCATAACACGGCATTGAGAGTTGTGACCTTTTTGTTTGCAACGTTTGTGTCACCTGCTGTTGGACTAATTTCACACTCGGCCTCCTGATGCTCTAGATAAACGATATGTAACAATGACCGACACAGAGATTGCGAATATAACTCCACATGGACACAATACATGATATAACAGTTGAATGATTTTTTACAGCTTTTTTTCAACAATCAGCTAAAGATTGTAAAAATATAATTAAGTGTGTTGGACAAACGCTCTATGTTATCTTGATAGTAATACTCACTTTGACGGCATTCTGGTGGAATATAACCTATACAGCTAGCACATCCATCCTCGTTATCACATGTGGTGCCGTCTTTACATTTAGAACACTGTGTGTCTGAGGAAACAAGAAAAGACAGGTGCTACAATCATTATATCTTACAATTCCATATAATATATCATGACAACATAAAAAAGTGACAAGAAGTAAATATATAACCGTACCCAGCCTACTATGATGACATCGCTGTCATTTAGGTATCATTTTCTATTGTAAGTCACTTTATAATACTATAAAATGTATAACATAAACGTACAAACAAATTCACGCCCAATACTGTAATAGCCATACGAGTAGCACCAACCCTTTATGCACGAATTATATCCCCCACGACATCATGTTGAGAAAGTTATGGCTTTCAAATGAATTATACTTTTTGTTCCATTTCTACAAATACATTATCACGCACCATATAAGGTGGTAAACGTTTTGGTGTTTGTTTTGTCGGCATTCTCTTCATCCGTTTGATCCCCTTTAGTTCTGACTCCTAATATCCTGACCTCGTATTCTGTATTTGAAGTTAGTTCGTTTATCGTGGCTTGTGGTGGATCATCATTAGGATCATATGACACTATAATTGTGATCCAGTCTGATGATGATCCCTCCTCTCTGTACTCTACATAATAGCGATAATACTGGTAGAGATCGGTATCAGCAGGCTGATGTTTCATGTGTTTCCACTTCACAAGTAGAGATTTAGGATTGCTGCGCAATATACCAAGGCTGTCTGAATGCATATCAGGCCACTCTGAAATATAATATAACCGTTATTTCAATAGATATAAATATTAAAACTATACTATAATCTAAGATACGCCGATTGCCATTACTGCACAAAAAAATCGTAAGATTCCGTTTTACCCATCATCTTAAGGTCATCTGGGGGTAATTTTCAAAATGGCCGTATTTTTAATAGGGAATGAATAAATGGCCGTCATTAAATTGCAATTGATTGTACCGGTATCTAAGGACCCAATTTCCGATTTAAAAAAAAAAAAATTGTCTGAAAATTGGTTTTTAATCATCTGGAATCGCTTCCACTTATTTGACAAGATGTCCAGGTCATGTTACAAGGGTCAGGATCATGGCCATTTAATACCCCAAATTAGCAAAAATATCACTTATATACATATTTTTGTTTAATTATTCATAAAAAATACAAAACGATATGATTGATGATAAATTACTTGGTAATTGATTTTTTATTGTTTACGGGTGATAAAATATCAAGGTAATGTTGCACAGGTCAAGGTCATGACCATTTAATATTCAAAATTAGCCAAATATTGGTCACGTGGTTACATTGTGTATAATCAGTAAAAGTAAAAGATAAGATGATAACAAGTCCAACAGCTATAAATTGGTTGTTGATTGACTGATTGTTTTATTGTTATTATTAAGGGGGGGGGGGGTGAATATCAAAGTCATGTGTCACAGGACCAGGTCATGGCCATATAAATTAAACTCAAACATCGGTTTCGTTCATTGTGTTTACAGTGATTTAAATGTAAACTACAGTTGTGAGTGTATTGTATTCATGAAAGTGTACATTTTTAATGAAAATACATGCCATGGCAAGCATGGTTATTGTTTACACTAACTGAAACTTTACATTTGTTGCGTTGTGTCATATAGGCCTCCTTCTCGTACAAATGTACAATCAATATAGAAATTAGGTGTTATGTAAGTTTTTAGGTCTCGGATAGATTGACCTCTCCGGGTTACTGTTATATCATGAGAGAAACAGAAGTGACATGCACGCGTTCCGAGTTCGAGTGCCGCTGATCTTCTGTGGGTTTTTTAGAGAAATATCCTTGTTTCTCCCTTCTCCATGTGACCAGGCGAGCACGTTAAAGGGGCCTTCGTCGAGTTTAGGTTGAAACCAGTGTATCGACGATGGCGATGGAGAGGCATTAAAATGCAATACGGGGGGCTACGTTGTGACGAAGAGGTGCTAGAAAGTGAAAGACATGTGTTAAAGCGCAATTTGGAAGTGTTGAAGGGTGATGATGATGTGCTAAAGGGCGACGAGAAGGTCTTAAATTGCAAAGATGAAATGTTAAAGAGCGATGCAGATACATAAAGAGCAACGGGAAATCATTAATGTGAGACGCAGTTGTTCTAAAGGTGACAGGTTCACATAAAAAGGTGATGTGGAAGGGATAAATGCTCTTAGCGAAATATGTTATATATCATGTGTTTCGCTTACATGACCTTAAAATTGAGGCTTTGAATACGAAGATGACCTTTTTCATCAAAATAGGACCATAAATGGATTATTCAGTCAAAATCACATCAAAAAGATATATTGCACGTGCTGCTATTTGTGTTTGTTCAATATCATATTTTGTATACCTTTCACCTTGGAATTGAACACTTGACCCTTGAAGATGACTATTATTCAGTAAAATAATACCAAAAATTATGTATTCAGTCAAATTTACATCAAAAAGATATACACTTGCTGCTATTTGTGTTAGTCGAAAATAATATATTTTATACCTTTGACCTTGAAATTGACCATTTAACCTTGAGGATGAACCTAAAGATGACTTTCAATCACCAAAAAAATACTTTATATTACTCATGCTCCTAGAATTATTTGTCAAGTCACATTCTTGTTCATGTGACTTTTAATTTGATCTATGACATTGAGTATGAACTAGAATCATAAAAATAATATAAGAAATGGATTCTCCAGTATAAATAAATTACACGAAAAAGAGGTATTACACTTGCTCCTACCTTTATTTTCTGAAAAAGCGTATTTGACCTTGAAATTGCACTTGACCTTGATTTTTGCCTTGTTCCGCATCGAATAATTCTTAAGATTTTTAGTATGTTAATCTGCATGTATTCATGAAGCCAAACACCTAAGAGTATTTATGTTGCAATTTATTCTAAGTCTAATGACTTTTTTGACTGGACTATAGATGTAGGCTATTATTATTTTGGCATTGATTAATCGTACTACATAGTTCACTGGCCCTAGCACTGTAGGCCATGGGCTACAACCCCCTTCCCCCCCCCCCCACAACTCACAAACACCCCCAAAAAACTGATAAGCTATGTCTAAGACATGAAATGAGAGGTGAACAGGAAAAAATGGGGAACAATTAACACAATTAATTTACTGCTACTATAAGTATATCGAAAAAAATGTTGACGATAATATGATTTATTTGTAGTAGTAGTCGATACTCCATTCTGGTAAACTAAAGTCCATGCGGACATCAAGAGTAGAATTAGGAGACAGCATCATTTTTAAAGGGAATTTTGCGTAGATACCATAAATCACTGTCTCCAAGCTAAAATATTGTCCGTTCATAGTCAAATTAACCATTTTCGAAATGGCCGCCAAGAGGTTATCGTAACAAAATATAATCTTAATAAACGGCCTAAAATTCCATACAAACCCTCCAATATTACAAATCTTTGGATGCACAAATCATTGCTGGCATTACTTTTGCTTTATTGCTCATATGAATTGGCAAAATTCAAAATAGCCGACAAAATGGCTGCCAAATAGTCTTTCTATCATAACCTGTGTATTAGTTCGGCGGATTTGATTAATATTTTGGGAGAATCGTTCTCATCGTGTTAAAAACACCAAGTTGTTACAGAGCTGGAGTAGAGTAACTCTACTTATCCATATTTGAAGCAGAACCACCTTGTAGCTGTACTACATGAGCTTCGTTCAGGGCATTTTCAACCCCCCTTATTTTTTCAAATAATCTAAGTTATTTTTTTTTTAAATATATGTTTCACCAGAAATGTCCACAAAACTGTTTTTAGCAGTTTACCTAGTTGAAACAGGGGCGGATACATAAGGTGTGTGTGTGTGGGGGGGGGGGGATCGCACCCCTTTTTTCGACAAATACCATAAATCGAGTAAAATAGCTCAAAATGTGATTAAAGCTATAAATTTTGCACATAGTTGCACAATGGTATACCAGTATAGGGGAATAACCTAGTAACTGTAGCGAAAAGACTTCGCCCAGGGTATTTTTCACTCTCCCATCTTTTTTTTCAAAAAAGTAATAAGTATTTTTAAATATTATGTTTTACCAGATATATCTACAAAACTGTCTATTATTGCTTTGAGCAGTCTATTTATTCAAAGCAGTGGTGTATCCTTGCGCGTTTTATCGACCAATTATTATAATAAGTACCCTAAATGAACCAATTTGTAGCTGTAGTTCAAGTACCCTAAATGAACCGATTTGTAGCTGTAGTTTAAGGGTGTTCTTCCTTCAGGCCATTTTTTTTGCTCAAATACCCCTTTTTTGCCAAATTATTATAAAAAGTGCACTAACCTAGATCTTTGGGGCGGCGAATCACCCACGTCAGCCACAAAATATGGACTCGCTATTACATTTAAATACTAAAAACGATCAAATTTTGAAAAATAATCAGTTTTAATTTTGCTATAAAACTAACAATATTTTTTTAGATCTATGAAATTAGTGTCTGTAGATATGTTTTCATTGCCAATTAATAAAATGAGCATGAATTAAACATCAAAAAAAAATTTGTAGAGCCTTATACCGGTAGGTATGGTAAAATAATGTGACACTAACACACGTGTTAATGTAGTGAAGTACAGCTAAGCGCTCAAAGCATCAGCAGTTGTTGCTGTTGTGCAGTAGTCATGTATTAGAGGGTCAGATTCTTATTATAAAACTTTGATGCAACTATCTCATCGTAGAATGGTGTGCGCCGAACTCATTATCTTGCGGTATTATTGCCAAAACCAGAATCAAGATGTGGAAGCTTATGTGCCTCAGATAACTTTAGGAGAATTAGTGAAGAACCAGAAGAACTCAGATACCATTTCACTGTCGTCATTCCATCCTACTCTATGTTTTTAATGACTTTGGTAAGTTTGATTGTACCCAGCATGTAGATTGGGGAATATTGTTACACACTATTAGTTACAATTTTAGTGATACGTAATGGCAAGCACATTTCCCACCTGCAAACAAAATTAAAACGTGACGAAGAGTGACGGCTCAGTACAAAGTGGAACAGCTGATGGGTTAAGTGGGACAATTCCATATATCTCCTTAGATACATCGATACTAGAATAGGTACAAATGATTAAAACAGTATATGAACACATCTACACAATGACTATCCTGTTGATGAAGACGTACTGGAATCGTACGTGGAGAAGTGGGACACTTACGAAGAGAAAAATTTACCCGATGCCTAACACTACTTATTGCCCCAGTTCCCCCTCTTCCTCCTAAATTTATAATACATTCACTTACTCAATAATCACTACTATAAATTATAGTGAAAAAAAAATGAATTATACATACAGATGAAGAAGGTAGCGAGGGTGATCTGAACAGAATAAATATGATATACTAGTCTATACTGTCATATTAAACTTGCTTTATATCACTATATTCCACTAGTGTCTGTAATTACAAATGAAGAATGAGCCGTTGCATCCCGCGTCTGATTCAAAGATGAGACCAGACACAAACCTGGTCAAATTTTTCACTTAAATTTCCCTTATCACTTCAAATTTCTTTGGGTAATGATCTAAAATCAGGGATACAAAATAGCACTAGTCCAGGCGGGTGGAATATTGTAAGGGCTAGTGGGTTTTCCTTACAAATACATATTAAAAGATGGTAAGGGCTAGTTGGATTTCGCTCTGGGCTGGTGAAACCTTCAGTCGAATTTGCACCCCTGAAAATAACCTCTGGGTACATCTCCATCGACACACGGCGTTGTACGACGTTGAATCAACGCCAGTGACGTTGATTCAACGTCGTGTGCTCATGGGATATTATACTGCTACTGACACTTCAACACCCATTGTCCATACTCCGACATAGTGTAATATTATAAGGGCTAGTCGATTTTCCTTACAAATACATAGTAAAAGATGGTAAGGGCTAGTTGGATTTCGCTCTGGGCTAGTGAAACCTTTAGTTGAATTTGCACCCCTGAAAATAACCTCTGGGGACATATATTACTGCTACTGACACTTAAACACCCATTGCCGATACTCCGATATAGATAATTAAACGCAGACCTGACCACACTTCACGGTTAAATCAATGTATCTCTTTAAATGATCTTGGTTAGTGACCTTCAATAACCTCTGGTGTACAAGCCCACCACTGCCAGCATCTCAATGTCCATTGTTATACTCCCACGGGCCAGATAGATAATCTTTCCAATGATACCAGATACAAACTTGCTCAACATTTTTAGTTAAATCACCCTTATATTTTTAAATGACTTTGAATGATGACTTTAAATGACCTCTGGTGATCTTTCCCACCGCTACCATTTCATTTTCCATACTCTCAGATAGATAACCTTACTAAACACACATATGCTAAACTGGTTTAGTGAAATCACCTTTGCCTGTTTGTGTGATTTGAAAGTTATGATCAAAAACACGATTTGTCAGCAATTTTGGCGGCCATCATGAATTTGGAAATTTATATGAGCAAAAAAGTAAAAATTGTGCCGGCAATACATTCGGCACTAATATATTATTAATAATATAGCGTTTGAATGTATTTTTAGGCCGGCTACTAAGATTTTATTTTTTTACAGCAACTTTTTGGCGGCCATTTTGAAAATGGCTAATTTGACACTGATCGGACTATTTTTCAGCTTGGAGACAGTGACTTTCGCATTCTACGCGAAATTTCCTATAAAAATGGGAATGTCTCCATATTCTACTAATGATGTCCGCATGGACCTTTTTCTAGGCTTCGTTTCAAAAATGGAGTCTCGACTATAGTTTAGTGAACCAGAAATAAACGTTACTGACGAGTAAATTTAAATAAAAAAATCCAATATGGCAGCGATATCCCCCCTCAATATATTTTGTAGACTTTTATATGTTATGTAGCTATCATCATAGAGTCGCGTGCAATACGAATAATTTATGTAGCAATTTGTTATAGCTTAAAATTCAATTTGATTGAACCAATCTGTCTTCGCAAACATAATTCAATCGAATGAGGGTTTAATGTCGACTCATCGCAGTAGACGGTGGACAAACATAAAATCAGTTCAGGTAAATGAAATGAATCGGGCTTTAGGCCACCTTTGTGCACAAATAGGCTAAACTGGGCCAGGAGAACCTCCTGAGGCTGGTGAGATGATTGAGATGACACTGTCCTCCAGACACAGGATTCGAAATTCGAGCCCTGGCGGTCTGAGGCCGAGCACGCTACCTCTCGGTCACGGAGGCTCCCCACAATACTGACTTTGACAAAAAAAATCCAAAAATCCGAGAAAAACGCCACTCACCTAACCCCCTGTCCATTTGTTTTGAAAACATGTACAATAACAGTTTGGGCCTGATCCACCTACCAACTTTTTTCGCGGATTTTTAAATTAAATTGACAAGAAGCCTAAGCTAGTGTCATTTTATCCCTAGTTGAAAAACTCTACTGACTAAGACTGTCACATAAATCGTCCTACCCCCGTACTAAAAAGAAATTATAGCATACTTTATTGTGAATTTGGCGGTTATAGTTTATATACTTCTTATAACTTCCCGTCACAATGGAGACAATGTTAGCTGGCCTAGGGCGCATCTATGGTGATGTAGGCGGATTATATAATTAAAATAGATCAGTAATTATGTCATATCATATAGTATCGCTTTACCTATTTCACGGTCACATAGTTCCCCTATTCCCCACGTTGTACAAGAACACGTTCCATCTTTGTGATCGCAGCTGTTTGTATCATCACAGAATGCACCACATGAGTCCTCACAGTTCACTCCATATTTCCCGGCGACACACTCTATATTGATAAACATTAACCATGTTCCAAATAAACCTTTTAGAACATATACATTACAAGCATGTGTGTGTATATTTCTTATGTACTCCTCAGTATACATATTTAAAAAAATGTTTCTAAAGCTTTACCAAGACTATAAAAAACCTTTTAAAATTCAGTTGGCAAAATTATATGCTTAATAATACAATGACATAAACGTCTAACAGCCTGCGACAAGTCTTCAAGCATGTCATGTATTTCATATGTACAATAGTGGACATTAATAAAAAAATATATGTATGTCTTTTCATTTGTGTGGATATAATGTAAATATAATGTACCCTGATTATGTCAAAGAACGTTATAATTATATAGTTATTAACACAATGGCTGATATTATCGATTATGACAACAAAAAAACAATTGTGGTGTTATGCTGTTTTTAAACGTCTGCAATATATTGTATAGTTTGAAAGGCATGGAATGTATTATATCTACAATAGAACACTCATTACTCGATATTTCATTCGTTTTAAAATGTTAAACTTAATACACTGACATATCTAGTGATGCATTCAAAATCGATCAATGTTTGATAATATTAAACTGACATACCAAGATCGATGTAACGATAAAATAAACAATTAAATATGAGACATGGTGACAAGGACATGAAGCCACGGGGACATGAGGCCGCCTGTTGAAGTGAAACATCCCTGCATAGTTAATAGAGTCATAACATGTGGACATGGCTTTGTACACAATTGTAGATAATTATCACCCACGCTAATGAACTCATCTTTCTACACCATTTCACAATGTTGTATCAACACACCCTCTCACCCGCATTATAATCCAAATATATTTTCACATTATTTCGTAGAAAATGATTTAAAGATTATTTCTGCAAACTATAAAACTGATACATTCAATCCATAATAAAGACCATATCAGTTTCGGCAAAACCCCGCTGAGGCCATTGCATCCAATCTTGGTCTATTTATCTCTAATTGACTTCTAGTTCGTAAAATATTTTTTTACCAGATGCGGTAGGCCCCTATTCTATTTTGATCGTATTTTCTATTCAAGAGTGACATGTATCAATGACTCATATATTCATAAAATATTGATCTAATTCAAGGAAAGTAACGTCATGTCCTTGAAGCTAAAATTGAGCATAATATTGCTTATTTAATGTCACACCATAACATGTCTTAACAGTTTTTTTTTACTGTTGTTAGAATTTTGCCACTAGAAAGAAAATTAATTTAGTATCTTAAAACAAAAACACATCCATTTTACCGTAATGCGACATAATTTTGTTTGCATTAAAAAAATAAAATACCTAATGTACCTCATTTACCACCACACAGGTGTCACGCCGTTACTTTTGGCCGAGGTAAAGTTGTGACACTAATAGTGATGCTTATCAAATATATTTTCCCTGAACTTTGTGAAATTGCAAAGTAAACAAGTCTTGCCAAATGAACTATTCCACATTATTCGCTGTGTTTTTTTAGTAAATGCGGTTACACGTTTGAGGTCGAAGTAAAGAAAAGTATATTCAAATCACAAATTGTATTTGTATCACTGCAATTTCTGTTCATAATTTTTATTTTCCGCATATCGGTTTAAGAGGATTTGTACTATACCGATTTATTAGTTATGTCAGTTGGTATGGATTCACGGGATAGCGCCATATTTTCCGAATGATAGGATCTACATTTGAATGTCAGGATATGGCCTAATAATAAGTATGAGTATAAGTATAATGACTTCTATAGCGCCAGTATCTCTCAACAATATTGAGACTCAATGGCGCTGTGGTCTAAAAACAGTATTCAGTGGGGAGGACCATAGTCGGAAAAGGAATTCATCATAATTATGACGGTCGGTGAATGCGCAGATTAGGCCGGTAGGTCTAATCTAAAAAGGTGTGTTTTTTTCCGAAACATAATGACTGATTTTGCTTCACGTATTTGAAGAGGCAATTTATTCCACAAGCGCGGAGCGGCAAACACGAACGATGAATGGCCGTCATTTCTTTTTGACCGCGGCCCAGGATGTGATAGCATCTTACTTTCGGACGTTAGTGTTTGCTGGTGTTTCTCGAAATGTAATAAATCAATGAGATATCTAGTGATGCATACAATAATGCCAGGATATGACTCTGATCATGATGTAGAATAAGAGCCAGGGGCGATTTAAACATTGGAAAGGTTAGCTATTCAGTGTTTAAAAAAGTGATTTATTAGGTGTCGCCATAGTGGTGGGACGGGAAGTTATAGGTCATTTCTATCACTATTAATTATATGAAAATCGCAATACGCACAACAATATAGGCGTGTAACATATCAATATGATGGTAATCTAATCACAAACCCGAAAATATGAATTTTCAAATTTCACTTCCGAGGTATTTTTTGATCAATATTACTTGTGAAAATCGCAATATTCACAACAATATGCGTGTGACATATCTATATGACGATAACTTACCCACGAACTCGAAAACATATTAAATTATTAAGTGTCGCTAGCTTGAACCCGGAAGCTGGAGGTCAATAAACCCATTGACCCAAAGGTCAATTTTATTACTAATATTATGTGAAAATCGCTATAATCACAAAAATGTTGTGAGCAGAAAAATCGTAATGTGGCCTTATAATTACAGAATGAGGAGCTATGATGTCGGAAAAGCACACCGAAATTTCAGGATGTTACATTACATTTTCAATAGTATATAATTATACCACTGAAAATTGTTATTTAATACATAGCATACTGATGGTGCTTTGATAGCAAATTATTACCTTGAGTACAGTGAGGTGGATCATTATATCCCAAACACTGACTACAACCAGCTACATCGTCACATCTCACACCAGACACACAGTGGGAACAGTCAGCGTCTGCAACAAGTATTGAAGTTGATTTCTAACACGAAATACTTGAATAGTTAGTAGGCCTACCCAAAATATCAAACGACATACAATTCTCTTTGATTTTTATACCAAAACAAATAGTCCACGAGCATCAGGTTCCAACCCGGAAATAATTAGGAATTAGGCTAGAGCTGATTTGTTTACAACAGGTGCCAAATACACTTATATTGGGGATTAATATACAAAAAAATCCCAAGCGAATGTCGATTTTTCAAAATGGCTGCCACAAAACATTTCAAATTTATTTTTTTGGCGCTTATTTGATCAGAATATGTATGGAAATTGTTTCAAACATTTAATAAAATGTATTTGCGTAACCGCCATTTAAAAGTGATATCTTCTCAGGCGTGACCACACCATTTTGTTAAGTTCAGAAATAATATTGCGTTAATTTATTTTAATGGCCTTTTTTGCTTTTCATATATGAATCTTATATAATTGTACCCCTTTCTGGGTATCTTAGAAAAATATTTATTGTTATTACTTTTCAACTTCCAAACTCCGCTGCTCAGATTAAAGACAGATATGTATGAGTTGTTTTGCGATGAATGCTTACTTCAAGTTGACAATTACTGTCATTCAATCAGACCTCTATAGTTGATATTCCAAATCTATGGAATGATATTTTTTATCCAAATAGCTGATGCTGTCAAAATAGTCCTCACAACAAAACATACTACATGTATTTTTTGAAGGAAATATTTTTCTCAAGAAAATCAAATGTGTATAACTTCTAATGGATTTTATTCTAATGTCGATACATATTAAGTTAAAACTGGAAATATAACAAGAAGTGGGTTTCAGCTTATAAAATTGTGTGCGACCTCAATTGACCACTTAATGATATTTGATAATAATATTACTTCTATTAGGTCACATATTATTATTTTGTGTCTCACATTGAAAATGTCTACACGACATACAATAACACATCCTTAACTCCGATATTTTAATATCACATATTAGCATTTCCTCTATCACACTGAATCTTTGTGACCTTGAAATGACATTGCCCCCCCCCCCCCTAGCCCCAACAAAAAATAAAATGCCGAAATAAAACATCTTACTGGACACTTTTAACGCAAACTAACATGTCAATATCCCGAAAATACACAGAGGATAATTACCAATATATATAAAAACAATTACATTTCATGCTCCAGAAAAAAACTAAACCGGGGAAACATGTGGACTTTTGACCATATGTTTCTTATAACATTTGGGATCACTGCAGAAACAAAGTTTTTTTAACGAATTATTTCCGGGTTTGGCTAATGCTCTTGGACTATTGCAATAGCCGATTTCTCAAACATTTTGTAGTTTATTTTTATATTGGGTGGCTTTTTTTCAATATGTTTTAATAACTGAGACATATACTAGCTTAACCCTTTAACCCTTTGTAATTTCAATAAACAACATAAATTATCTGCTTATAAGTATGTGATATGTATTGAAAAAATCTACCCTACTTTCGCGATTCAATTATCTTCAATTATATCCAGATGTTTTTTAAGACAGTCATGTTTCTAGCTTTCATCAATATATATTTACCTGTGATTTTATATCCCATGACGACAACTTCACAGAACCTCAACTTTCCACTATCTTCACCACCTGTCCTAGCAAGGGATACATATTGCCCATGCGGTTTGCCTTCACATTCTATGGTGAAGCTTCCACTATTACCAGGTCCGTCCATATCACGAAATCCACATTGCACATATTCATTATCGTCAACCCAATGTTCATCAACATCACTGACACGGACTGATAATTGAGAAAGTCCATACCCACCTAAACAAAAAAAAGTTCATTGTTATGTACACCGAGCTGAATGTGTCCAGTTATGGTCGGTGTAATTACTATGTAGCTGTGAAAAAACATCAAGGTCAGCCATGTAATATATAAGGCACAGCTAATATTATGCCATAACAGTCAAAAACACTGACCATCAAAGCACCAGATGTTAGCGCAAAACTGTGTCAGTACTGATACAACATTAAAACAACGGCAGGTTTATCATTTAACTCCCCCCCCCCCCCAGCACACACAATATCCAGTTTTGTTGTAATGTTGGAATGATCACTCAGACAACAAAATTTTAACAACGTCACAACAACATTGGGTTGATATAATATGTTGGGTACAATGTAGGGTCAGCATACCATGTCTCCATGTATGTGCTTAAAAATATTTTTGATTATTTGCTGCGATAATATTATTGTTTTAATCTACAGTATTTACTGGTGAATTATGTGAATTCACGTAGCCGAATGATAGATATCTCTTATTCGGCAAATTATGTAGAATAAACTAGAAGTAATATCAAACAATTATATTTTAAAGGGTTATGCAATAACTAGGTTGAGACGAATACATTTATATTCACACACAGCAGTCAGACGTCCTGTCATATATAGTGACATTGTGTACTGAGTGTTGAGATCCCAGATCCAGTCTCCACCAGGATGGCGGGAATGATTCATCTGGTCCGTTAGTAGCCACACATGACTTGTCCCCAGTGAGATCTCCATCTACACCATAGCCAGCTTTGGAATCACTATCTAGAGTAGATGATTGCTCCGCGCCACGATGTTTACCATGTGCTATGTTACCTGTGATAAACAGAACAATATAGGCATATATATAATCAGATAATGTACATATTTGAAACGTAACTGAAGGAAAATGACACAAATGGTGACTCCGCTTCACACCACGTCAATAATCCCCAAATATATTGCGTACACGAAATTGTTCAATGTCCTTTAGGCTAATCAGGATTGTGTATTACTTGCCATGATAACACTGCTATAATTGAGATTAAGCTAACATAGGGGACACCCGAGAGTGAGTTCCCAAGTTCCGAAGTTCCATAGTTCCAAAGTTCCCGGAACTTCAAGTCCCCAAGTTCCCGGAACTTCAAGTTTCTGGAATTTCTAATAACATAATTTGTTAAAATTACATAATTAAACAGAAATGAACAGTTCAGTAATTGATTCGTTTCCTGGCGAAACAATTTTTTTAAAAGATCTTCCCGTTGTGACCCGAGCGTTGAAGATGGTACCTGCAACTTTCTCAGCATAGGCCTAGACTACAAGTAGATGTAATGTCAACTTCCTCATGAACAATCTTGTTATTCTAATGTTGTTTCGATGCTGGGTACTAACGTTATCTAAAACGCTGATCCAATATTAAATTAACATTGACGTAACGCCTCGTGTTCGCGTGGGATATAATTATCTTCTTCCGGTCTGTCAGCTGGTCAGAGGCAGGATATGAACCATGCTAAACACGGGGTTAAACCTTTAGGCGCTAAGCACGATTATGTTATGTTTAATGGCAGGGTCAAACCTAATGCAGCCGACTATTACGTTGACATGATAGTCAACCAGTCAAGGGCTTCTAAAGTGATGCAAAAAATAACTAGATGGTATTGGGATACCCTTAAACAATTTTCGAATTTCCCAACTTCCAGGAACTTCAAGTTCCGAGTTTCAAGTTCCGGGAACCTCAAGTTCCGAAATTCTAAAATAATTTAAAAAATATAATAAAACATTATTTGCAAAAATCGTTTCTGAAACTATTTTGAGTATTCAAGGTCATCTTCAAGGTCAAAAGGTCAATTTCAAGGTCAAGTAAGAGAAAATATAAGTTTTAACAAACAAAGCTAGGAAAATGTGTAATACCTTTTTTTCATGGGATTTTGACTGGAAAATCCACTTAATGTAATATTTTGGGGATTCAAGGTCATGTGCAAGGTCAATTTCAACTCAAGGTCATATAAAAGTCAATCCCAAGGTCAAAAATGTGAAAATATGATTTTTAGCAAATACAAATAGCAGAAGAAGTGTAGTACGTCGTTTCGATGTCATTTTGACTGAATAAACCATTTCTGTTAAGGTAATTTCAAGGTCTTTCTGTCAATTTCAAGGTCAGGTAAGCAAAAATATGATTTCTAACAAATAAATCTAGAAACAAGTGTAATACCTCTTTTTCGTGTGATTTTGCCTGAAAAATCCTTTTCTGGTAATATTTTGGCAATTTTAGATGATCCTCTAGGTCAAATTGTAAATTTGAAGGTCAAATATGATTTTAACATATCTGCTACAAATTGTAGCACGTATAATACATTGTTTTGGTGTGATTTTGACTGGATAATCTCATTCTAGTAGGGTTGTAGTGGTTAAACATCATCAAAGGAAATGATCAGCCGACGAGAAGTCAATAAAGATTGGTGGAGAAGCGTTAAACAGCTATAGAGAGGCGTTAAATGACAATGGGAAGGCGGTAAATGCGATGAGGAGGCGCTGAAAGGCGATCATGAAGCGTCAATGGTAATGGTAAAGCATTAAGGGCAATGGGGAGTGATTAAAGGGTGATGTATGGTATGCATTTAAGGGCTAGGAGAAGGCGTCAAGGGAAACGGAGAGTAAATGATGACGGAAAGGCGTTAAAGGGCGACGGAAAGGATTTAATTGTCGACGGAGAGGCACTAAGGATGACGGAAGGCATGGAGGGCAATGGAGAGGCGCCGCATATATGCGTAAAATTGTGATGGTAAGGAGTTAAAATTCGATGGGAAGGCGTTAAATATTGATGGAGCGGGGGTAACCCTTTTGGATCTTCACGATGTATCAATGCATCATTTTACATCTCTGAAGAATCACTTTATTTCATACACCTAGGGTTTTTAGAACGAACATTTTTATAGAACACTTGTAATAATAACGATATATTTTTCTGTATCTGTCACCCACTTCAAGTCATCTTTATCCACTTTAAGCCGAGAATTGTGACAGTAATTCGCGGCTTGTAGTGGATGAAGATGACAATGATAAATTCAGGCTTGAAACGATTAGGCCGGTGGGGAACCAGTCCCGGATATATTCGGGATTTGGGATTGATTACATGAGATAACTATGACGTTATCTACTAATCTGGTCTCGGCAAGAGTGCAGCAGCAATTTATTGCGGTAGTCAATGGCGACGGAGAGGTAATAAAGGGTAATGGAGATGTATTCAGGGCGGAGAAGGGTCCTCATAGGGCGACGGAAAGGCCTTTAATTACAACGAAAAGGTGTTAAACTAAAAGAGCTTTCAGGGCGAAGAAGAGGCGTTTAAGGGCAATGAAAAGGCCTTCAATTGCATCGAAGAGGCGTTAAACTAAAAGCCCTACGGAAACGCATAAAGGACGACGACTAAAATCGACGGCATTGTGTTTCCATCGCCCTTCAATGCTGCTCCATCGCCCTTTAACGCTTTCCCATTGTCATTTAAAGTAGTTTTAACGCCTCTCCATAGCCCCTTAATATCCCTCTGGCACCTTATAATACACCCAGTCTCACTTCAACGCCTCTCTGTCGCCATTTAACGCCTCTTCATTGCCCTTTAATATGCATACCCATTGCCCGTCAGTGCCTTCCTATTATCCTACAACACCTTCTCATTACCCTTTAACGCCTCCTCATCCACATTTAAAGTTTTCCGTCGCTCTGTAATGCCTCTATGTTGCCCTCTAATGCCTTCTTGTCGCCTGATCTTTTCACCATGAACATGTTTATTTATTTAAACCCAACATAATTAGATTATCCTATCAAAATCACATCTAAGCTAGGTATTATATGTTTTCCAAAGTATAGCATATACGTCAAAAATCATATTTGACCTTGAAATTGATAATGGAAGATAATGGAAGAAATGGATTTTTCATTCAAATTCACACGAAAAAGAGGTATTACACATGTTCCTAGCTTTATTAGTTAAAAATCATATCTTCCTTCACTTGACTTTGAAATTGACCTTTTGACCTTGAAGATGACCTTGAAGATGACCTTTAATCATCAAAATAGTGCAAGAAATAGTTTATTTAATCAAAATGACACGAAAAAGAGGTTAACATCACACGAAAAGGACCTATTACATTTCTTCCTAATCTTCTTTCGTGAAATTAATGTCTTTTTTATTTTTTAACCTTGGAAATGACCTTACGACCTTGAATATGACCTTGAATCCCCTAAATAATACTATAAATAGATTTTCCAGTCAAAATCCCATGAAAAAGAGGTATTACACATGTTCCTAGCGTTACTTGTAAAAAATAATATTTTCGCTTACTTGACCTAGAAATTGACCTTTTGACCTTGCAGATGACCTTGAATAATCATAATAATTTCTGAAATGGATTGCCCAGTCAAATCACATGAAAATAAGGTATTACACTTGTTCCTAGCTGCATTTGTTGAAAAAATCATATTTGACCTTGAAATTGACCTTTGACCTTGAATATACAAAAATGCTTAAAATTTTCAGGCTGGCACTCATCGGATTTGAATTCAGCACAAAAAAATCTATAAGAAACATCAAAAAAACATTGTATATGTAACAAAACAACGTTAGGTCATTTTATATAGCCCTAGCTCGGACTATAATTTTAAGTGCTGTAGACGTAAGTTAGTTTTTCACATATTTATATTTTGTTCCGATCTTGGCAAACATTTCACAATATAAGCCTACAGGTATGACATAAAATTCACAATAGAACACAAAATGTATTATACAAAATCTAAAATGAAGAGTATTACAATATGATATTTTCCCAGATATAGGCCTACTTGTAGGCCTAATTATGTTCGAGTGGTGGTCGCAGACGATAGAAAAACATTATTATACTCGCCGTCAAATTAACCAGGATCGCATGATTTTCGGCAATTTCTCCGTCAATTCTAAACCGATTTCCTTAAAATTTTGCAGAGGCCATTTTATATTGAAATCCTTACAGCCCTGAAAATTTCATAAAATTATATAGCGTATTTCAAAAGTTAGACCATTTGACATGTAATGAATTGAGATTACGACGTCCCTCCATGCATTAAACAGACGTTGGCCTAACATTAAAACAGCATTTGGTCAAAGTATCGTTTGAGTAGTATCTTGTAATCAGTTCAGTTGCTGATATTAATGCAGTCAGCCTGTACTATATAGGCTACTGTAGGCCTGCACATCACCATCCCACGCATGCCCGTTTCGCAGTTGAATGGATCTTTAAGCATGACCTGGAAAAAAAACACGTTTGTCTGTGTTATTTCAGGAAAAAAATAGTTTGTTTTTGATCAGGGAGAGAAAAAAGTTATGTTCTCTTGTTGGAAGGGAAATAATAATTTGGTTAGGAAGAAAAACAATACCCTCCCCCCTGGTATGAAATGGTCCGCCGCTTACTATCATTGTGTCTTTGTCGTGTGTGATGGGATATATTATTAGAATCCTTTAGAGCTATTGAGGTCTGTCCACCACGCTGTTTGTACCGCCCCCCCCCCGGCAATCAGCAAGCATCTAGACCCGAGAGAAAATTATGACATGTGACAGTAGGCTTACTTAATAACAGTGAAGACAGTGTCGATGATATTTTAAAGACCGACGTTGAGACTACATGGATTCCTTCCCAGCAAACACGACGCATTGACCCAATGCTGGTTTTATGTGGGACCACTCCGTCTGCGACGCTGTTTGCTGTTTGCTGGGAATTGTCATCTGCGAGGTGTGATTTGTAGGCCTACATCATTATATATTTGCCATGGCTATAGGCCCTAAGGGGTATGTTATAATAGTCTTTGAACTTATACTACTTACTACTTAAACTTAACTAATACCAGCTGTAAATCTCCCATCAAACAGACATTGACCCGATCTTGGAAATTATGCTGCTGGAAGGTCGCAGACGTTGGGCAAACTTTACCTCAACTTCGGGTCCACGTCCGGCCTACACATAGATAGTCCAGTTGCCAGCACGTTCATTCATTCATGTAGTTGACCGGGATTTTCTTTTAAGTCCAAGGTTTTTTTATTGATTGGTGTTCATATGCAAATTTCAAGCATTTTGAGCTTTGTTGGCGTTGCGCCAACTTTGGGGGAAATTTTTTATAAGCTAATTTGCATAATTTGGCCTAATTAACATACCTACCCATTTTATAATATAACTTTTTAACAACTTGGCATAGAAACAAGTGTATTTCTGGCGTTATTTTAACGATTGAAGGTCAAGGTAAACTTAAAATGTCAACGTCAATGTTGAAATATTGCCAAAATATTACTTCATGCGTGTTTAAATGTCACATATGTGTTAATTGTACAGGATTTTTTTCATTCCGTGTCCTTTCAGACATGAATGGATCTATATAAACTCTATTAGATGTAAATTTATAAACATTATTAGATATGTGCGACCTCAATAAACTAATTTGCATTAACGTACAGATCCATTTATAATATATTTTTTTAATAAATTGGTGTAGAAACAAGTGTAATTCCATTTTCTCTAATAACTTTAACCCGAGGAAGTGTTTTCTGACCTTATTTTTACAATTGAAGGTCAAGGTCAACTGAATATGTCAAGGTCAAGGCTGGAATATCGCCAAAATAGTACTTTATGCATTTTTCCATGCAACATATGTGTTAATTGTACAGGAACTGTTTCAATCCGTGCTCTTTTAAACATATATATATCTTTATAAACATAACTGGATATATGCCAGCTAGGAGGGGAGTTTAGTTAAGCTTATTTGCATAATTTACCTAATTAACATAATTGACCATTATAATAGGATGAAACAACTTTATTAATAAAAACATGTCAGTTGTAATTCTATGTATATGTAGTGCCATATTTGAGGTTTGAAACGACGTAGTACTTTTTGCCAACTTATTCAAAATATCTCATGGTCTAATTTGCATACTTTACGCTAATTAGCATAATTATAAATTCCGATAACAGGGCTACAGCTTTTATATAAGCATTTTCTCTAATTAACATAACTGGTTCTTTGAATCAAAGAAGAGAGAATGATGGTTAATCTATTGGATCTAGAATCATGCGTAATACTAAACAACTTCAAAGTAATCCATTCCTGGTGTCATTTACACGATTTATTGTCAAGGTCAATTCATTACTAAATTACCAGCGTATGCACGTCTAGTTATCAACTTTTTGTTAAATATGTAAATTGGTATAATAGTCACATAAGAAATTAAAGCTGCGTAACTACCCCTTTATTTATATAAAGAGAAATATCATATGTGAGGCGTGCGGGTGAAAGACGTTGTATTTGGTGAAAATACAGAAAATGTGGGGCTAATGATGGCACTAGATAAAAGTGCATGATGACCTGTTTGAACTAGCGAATCTGGAGGTGTGTTTATTTTCTTTAATACGTCTTTATACAAACCTCACTATATATAATCCTTCACTCAGTTCGTCAAATAGGGCCTACGTCTATATATAAATCTCCATTATGCCCTAATATTGAGGGAATTATATTACATGTTAATACACATATTTGACCATACCTAGCATAACCAGCTCTTGTGAGAACTATCACAAAACTTATTTGCTAGTGTGCTTTAATGAGATCAAAATACAACGATGTGAATATCTAAAGCTAAAAAAATATTTAACCTTTCATTTAATTGTTCATATCTGGGTGACATTGAATGTGTGTACCCTTGACACCAAATGTTGGTCACTGGCTTACACAGAACTATATACTAGCAGTGATATGCGCAAAAATCGTTTGACAATTTATAGCAATTTCGAGCATTATTACACTCGTCACGGCCTAATACATACTAGTGTTATAAGTTTTAACAGTTGTGTAAAAATGTCTTCTTAACTAATTGAACTATGATTATGTGTAGTTTCACACACATTGAACTGATAGCTCTTGATTTGTTGTGGGGGGGGGGGGATAGAGGTCACGATTAACAAATAATGTTAAAACAATGTCAATTTAAACATATAGTAATAACATCTTGGGAATAAGAAATAACGTTTTGACCAATGCAAAACATAAATTACAATACTCCAATTAAAAAGAAATGAACAAGTAATTGTAGTTGTTGTTTTTCTCAATTTGTTTTTCTCAAGTCATTGTGCTATTATGTTGTCACATTCTGACATTATAACTCTATAATCTGAATAAATAGTGTCATACGATGACAATATTGTATCATAATCTGACATAACTTGATCGTACAGTCTATGGGGATATAGAAAGTGGTATGCCATTACGCCGTATTGTTATAATATAATGTCAATATCACAACAATTAAAAAAATATGTGTGATATCATAATATCTATAATCATAAACTATCTCATTGAGTCGATGTATTCTGTCCCTGTAGTATAATATTATTTAGAACTTCATGTATATTGAGATTATGCTGTAATGTCCTGACATCATGACGTCCTATTCTCTCAACTCAGTGCCAATATACTACTAGCTTGATAACCTAAATGCCATGATGTGTTAACATTAAAATGTCCTTTAGTGTAATATATAAAAGTAAAAGTAAAATTGAATTATACTAACGATATAATTATGAATATAAAAATACAGTGGCGACACCTTCCATAATAGTGTCATGTATTGTCAATTCTGATATTATAATGACATGATATTACGATGGCAATATGCTGCCATAAAAGCAGCAATTTTACCTAATATCTTAATATAATTTTGTTTTATTATAATGCCATGGTCAGACATTATTAAGTCGCATAATTACAGTTTTTAATCTGGACACTTTTAATCCAGACACTGTGGTATTCTGATACTATGGTGGTGGGTTCTATCATGTGAATCTCACTTTTCATTTGATTCTGTCATATCCAGAAACTATCCTTATTATTTACCCCGGCCCCATGTCAACATTCCCAGTAATTTCTGTTTTCCTTTAATTATATTATTCATGACAGTGGGAATGTATAATTTTTTACGCTTTTATGCAAAGTATGGTACACGGTTTATCGTTGTATCGACTGTACACATTTTTCTTTATTATCTACACATTGTAGTGACAGTATGCACTGCAAGGCGATGTGTATTTTTTAGTTATCTTTATCATACAATATTATTTTATTTGTATACCTTTCTAAGATACAAGCACATCAAACCACATACTCTAAAAGAAATAGTAACATGTCCAAAGAACAAACTTTATTTTATCTTCAAAACATGCTGTCGTAACACTTTCAGTGTAGAAAAAACAAAAAATAATGTATCTTGATGAGGATATGCTGAAGAACTTTGGAGGGGTTGATGTAAATTCTTTGAACTATATAACTGGTGCTGAAAATGATAATCAGCATGAAATTTCTGAACCATTTCCAGAAAACTCACTCCAATCAAACTATTTTAACCAGGAACATTTAGTCTCCATGTTTAAAAAACAAAAAAGAACTTTCTCAATACTAAGTGTAAATTTTCAATCATTGAATGCTAAAATAAATCAGTTAAGAATAATTCTTGCAGACCTCGACCAACAAGGTTATCAATTTAGCGCGATATGTTTGCAAGAAAGCTGGCTGTCGCATGACTCTGATACAGCTTTACTACAATTAGATGGATACACACTAATATCTCAGGGCAAAATATGTTCAGCACACGGAGGTCTTCTAATTTACTTGAAGAAAGAGTATACTTATAAGATTTTATCATTGCACAAAGATTCTGATATTTGGGAGGGTCAATTTTTAGAAATTAGCGGGAACACTTTGAAAGGAAAAATAATTATCGGAAATATTTACCGCCCACCTAGAGACATTAATCAAAATTATATTAGGTTTCTAACTGAACTTGAACCAGTTCTACAAACTTTAAACAACAGGCGTGGCGAATTAATCCTCACAGGTGATTTCAACATAGACCTGTTAAAAGTAAATGATAAACAAATGTACAGTGATTTTTTTTATCTAGTCACATCTCATCATTTCATCCCACGTATAACGTTCCCTACAAGATTTTCTAAACACAGCCACATTAATTGATAATTTCTTCTGCAAACTAACAGCTAAATGTGCAAATTCCCAAACAGGAATCTTTGTAACACAACTATCTGATCACCTTCCATACTTCATTTTCTTAAACACAGAAACAACAAAAATAACACCACCCAAATACATTGAAATAAATACAAATGACACAAACTCTATCGCACTTTTGAGGCAGAGTTTAGCAGCTGCAGATATATTTAGCTCACTAAATACAAATCAACTGTGTGATCCAAACGAAAACTATAATCGCTTAAATAATTTAATTATGAAACTGCAGTCTAAACATTTGCCTGTTAAATCAATGAAGTTCAATAAGCACAAACACAAACACTCAAAATGGATTACACACGGTATTATCAGGTCAATAAGATTTAGAGATAAACAATATGCAACACTGAAAAAAACCAATGTAGCTGATGCAGAATATCAAACATTAAAAAGTAATCTCGCTTCTTATAACAAAATACTAAAAAGAAGTATTTACAATGCAAAGAAATCGTATTACTGTCAACAATTTCATAAATATAAGCATGACATAAAAAACACATGGGCGAGTATCAAACAAGTACTAAATAGAGACCAGAAACAAAATACATTCCCAGATGTATTCTATCTAAAAGGCAAAGAAATAAAAAACAAACAAGATATAGCAGATACGTTTAATAACTACTTTACAAACATTGGGTCAAATCTCGCCTCCGAGATTCATGCGCCTGAAGATGCGTCTTTCAAAGATTATCTGAAAAATCCAGCAAAGTGTACTTTTCATTTTGAACCTGTAACTGAAGCATCCGTAATGAAAATAATAAAACAATTAAAGTCTAAAAGTAGTTTTGGCTATGATGGATTATCCACCCGGCTACTAAAAGAAATTCTTCCTGAAGTAATAAAGTCAATAGCTTTGATAATTAATCAATGTATGAACACTGGTGTTTTTCCTGACAATATGAAAGTAGCGAAGGTTATTCCTCTTCACAAAAAAGACGACAACAATATTATTATAAATTATAGGCCCATTTCATTGCTTCCTGCTATGTCTAAGGTACTAGAAAAAGTCATTTGCAATCAAATAAATGACTATTTCACATTAAATGGCTTATTTTGTAAGAACCAATACGGTTTTAGACCCAAACACTCAACCGAATTAGCTGCTTTGCATTTAGTTGACGATATAGCTCTTCAAATGGATAATGGAAGTATCCCTATCAATGTTTATTTAGACTTTTCGAAAGCTTTTGATACCCTAGATCATGAAATTCTTCTTGACAAATTAAAGTATTATGGTATACGTGGAACTGAAATAAAACTATTTAAAGATTATTTGTCAAACAGGAAACAGTACGTTCAGGTTGGAAATACAAAATCAGACTTTAAACATATCGTAACAGGAGTACCGCAAGGATCAATTTTGGGTCCACTGCTTTTCCTCATCTACATAAATGATATTGAACTTGCTTACTTATTTTAACATCCTTATATATGCGGATGATACAACACTATCAAGAAGTCTAACTGTTGATGATTTCAAGAATATTGTTCTGCTGAATTTAACTCTAAATGCTGAACTTGGAAAAATAAGCACATGGCTGAAGGTGAACGAGCTGTCACTAAATGCTAAGAAATCACAATTTATGCTTTTTCGTAGGTCCACCCGTAAATTTGACATACCTCAAATTAAAATAGATAATACACCTTTAAAAAATATAGATAGTTTTAACTTCCTTGGTATAACTCTACAAAAAGATTTAAAATGGGAAACCCATATAAACAATATATCTTGCAAAATTGCCAAAACATTGGGAATAATGAGCAAATTGAAACACTATGTGCCCAAACATATATTGCTGACTATATATTCCAGTCTCGTTCTGCCTTATATACACTATGGCATTTTACTCTGGGGTTACAACAAAAACAGAATTTTCAAGTTACAGAAACGAGCAGTTAGAATAATAACTCTAAGCAACTATATTTCACACTCGGAACCAATATTCAAGACCCTAAATCTACGTAACATAGATGACATACACAAAATGAATCAATACAAATTTATCCATAAGCTATATAACAGCTCACTACCAGCATATTTTAATTCTTTACCATTAACCTCTCTGAGTGATATTCATCAGCACAATACAAGAAATAAATGTTCTCTTCTAGTCCCTAAAGTAAAACACGAATTTGCCAAAATGACAATTCGTTACGACATACCACATCTCATGAATAAAAGCCCGTCACTGATCCTTGATAAAATACACACACATTGTCTCGGTGGGTTTAGCTCTTACATAAAGAAATGTATGATAAACAATTACTCTGATACTTGTTCCCTATCAAATTGCTATGTTTGCCAAAGATTACATTAAATCACATTAAATTGCATTAGCCCCCAGAGTTCTTCCATAACCTCAGCTTTAACATCTTATATGACAAGTTTTTCAGTAAATAATAATCAGAGTTCAAAAATACTGTTACGAAAATGTCTGGTTATTTTCAAATCTATTCATTGTCATTTGAGTATGTATGAATGTATTTCTGTATGTATGTATCCCGGTGGCCCCTGTGATAGCGGTACAAATATTGTACCTTAACGGGGGTCTCCTGACACATTACAACAAACATGTACAACTCCTATAATTCTGATGTATAATTTGATGTCAAATAAAACTTTTGATTGATTGATTGATTATGTCATATCCAGAAACTAATAAAGCCATATTCTGACATTATAATATATCATCATGATATACAGCTCTCATATTCTAACACAATTATTTTGTAAACATATTGACACAATCATGATTTTCGGAAACATATCATATTAGGCCTATATAGTCATTTTTTTTAATTGATTTGACATATTTTGACATCATGGCTTCACCATCTGCCACAAAGCGGCATATTCTGACATGGGATTGTCATTGATTCCATATTGCGATTTTACAATACAATACAACTGACACTACAGTGTCATATTTCGTCGTTATGATGATATATTCTGACATCTGACTGAAATGGTTACGAACGTGTTAAATCTCGAGGTATTAATATATATAATTATGTCCATCTTCCGAAAGATACTAGTAGTAGGCCTATTATATTCTGACATTATTACACTGATATATACTGCGAGTATAGTGTAATTTTTCGATATTAGGCCTATAATCTGTTATATTGAGATAATTTTCAAATTCGCGTAATTATTCTGTATTGGCGTTGGAATCTTAAACCTGGTACTACAAGACCCATACATGTATACACGATTTGTGCCAGTGTAAAACAAAATTAAATGACCAAAATTGAAAAAATAGTTTGTGGATGTTGATCATTTCATAAAAAATTGAATCTGAGAGATTTTGAAATAAATATCAAGACTTTTCGTCAATGAAGCGGGAAATTGCCTTTGCAATTCCGGCCTAAATTGACGAAAAGTAGAAACAAACACTTCAGCAGTGGAAGGGTTATATATAGGAATTAATGATGTGTAATGATATTGCAAACCCTACATATCATCATATCTGCACTTGTGAATATTATTTATTGATTTGGCTCAATAATACATTGACCTGAAAAGTTTACCTTGATCTTTATTCGCAAAAAAAACAGCAAAATAGTGTTCAATGTATTTGAGTAAAAAATGTGTAAATCTGAATTTTCAACATATTAATATTGATTAATTAATACTAATATATAATATGTTGCAAATCTAAAAATGAATGCTTAAAGGATCCCGATATGTTTGGGTTTGACAACTAGCGACACGAGTTTATTTACATTGTCGACAACTTAACCTTTAACCGGCTTCAGATGGAGCAAGGTGCCACCTGGAATGGACATTAATAACATAAGTTTTTTTTTGAATCCTTATGATGTGTGCGAACAGAAAAATTCAGGTAAACGTGCATCTCTGGCTGTGTTTGGGTTGAATAGGCTAATATATTCAAAATGGCCGCCAAATTATCAAATTTGTGAAAAAAGGATATATTGGCCATAAACATTTATTGATATATGACTGAAGCCATAATATACCCTTGTCAAACTTGCATCAACATGTTTTTATTATAACAGACCAACAAAAATGGCTAATGAAATACGAACAAAAGGGCGGCCAAAATGACTGAAATTGGAAGAAAAAAATGTGTACTGGCTATATTATGGCTGTCGGTAAGGTGTCACCCGTAAGGGGAATTTAGGCCACTATTATTTTCACATAGCTGGGTTACTCAGAGGCCAGAATCAACCTGTTGATCAGGTAATTGCCTCTGCTTTACTGAAATATGGCCAAAAATGTACACTACCTATGTGCAATTTTGAAAAATCGAGCGTATTACACATTTTCGCCCACCAAGTAATCATAATAATAATAATAAAGCATTTATACCGCGCCATGTATCCAACAGTCATGTCGTTCAAAGGCCCCTAACAATAATTGCTAATTTTAGGGCTTAAAAAAATGTTCATAACGTAATAATGACGATTAATTAAATGCTTTTGTGAACAAATAACTTTTCATACGATTTTTGAAAATGGAAGTGTTTGTACAGCTCTTGATTACAAAGGGAATACTGTTCCAAAGTCTAGGTGCAGCAACAGCGAACGACCGGTCACCATAAGGTTAGAGTCATCATTTCCACCGGGAGTACTAAAGTCAACCCAGCGGCAAATTTTTAATTTGCATTTTTCCAAGATGGCCGCCAATTGCTAAACTCAAATAAAAAAATGACATATCTCTGCGCATATTTACTCAAATTTGATGATCTTGGAGTCGATTCCCATCAAACCAAGACCAATAAGTACATTTATGACATTTTAAAATTAGTTGGAGGTCAAGGTCAAAGGTCAAGGCCATTTTATGGGTCTAATTAAGTTAGAAAAGGCATATAATGTGGTATGCGCCCTTTTTTTCGATTACGATTTTTCACAAAATCATCCAGGTGAAAACATAAACAATAAAGTTTCTTTATTCATGACTTGGCACCACATTTTTACTCATGACTAGCAAATAATATACACAAACTGCGGACATAAAAAAAGGTCAATAACAGATAGAACAAAAAAGTCTCCATCAGAACATAATAATTAGCTTCAGTTTCTCTGAAATATTCATGTATATACTAGACTACATAGCATCAATGTCTATGCCAACAGTGTGCGAATTAAAACACATACCCCCTGGAGAACAAGCACAAAATATAGTGCACCCCCTGTTCGATTTATAACAGGTACACCTTAGTGTTTTGAATGGTTTATCTGAACTACAGCCACACTTAATCAGCCTTAAAAAGTAATCAGGAGTAAGAGCAACTGTAGTTTGATGAGTTGTTGGCACTAATCTAATGTGCCACCTGGGGACTCTTCTTCCCATCTAAGCAGACGGGGGTTCAGCTGAGGTGGGTCAGCACTTTCCCAGTAGATAGCCTGACGATGCCCCCGATATATGTTGGGAATGAAGGTCTCAGATGTGCAAGGTAGAGAGGCCATATCAGGGGTATAGTTGTAGAAAATGACTTGTCAGTCTTCTTCACCCAGACCATCTGTCTACACTGGCTATACCGGCTTCAACCGGTAGGGTCCAAGGACCCTTTGGATCTGGACCAACGCTCCAACATCCACCTATACATACATCTACTGTTTTAGGATCCTGGTTTTGCTGGTTCATGAAACCAGTAGGGTCCAAGGACCCTCAGGACGCTCCAGAATCGATCTGCCAACACGGCAGGATTTGATCCAACTTTTGTAGGATCTGGGCCAGAATACGACGTTTGTAAGACCGGCTGCGGCTGGCAGGATCTACGCTATGGATCCTCAGGATCTGAGGCCATGCCTCAGAGTCCGCTGGCTCGCCCCTCAAGGGGGGGGGGGGATCGGTTAAGGATTCTCATGATCCCTTCCAGGGAATCACTGATTTGGAAGGATGCTCACTTGCTGGCCTGAGATCGGCTTTGCCCAGGCAGAGACTGACAGTTACTCCATTAAACAAGGAGCTTCCCTTATGTAGACAAGTAAGAGGAGGACGCAAATGGACCCAGTACGAGCGGAAATTGTAGAGAAGCTTTACTCCGGGGACCAGGCGGCAGCTCCCTCTCTGCATCCTGAGCCTCCAGTGGAGGTCAGACTGTCGGTAAAACACCTTCAGCAGGACGGTGCCACGAGAAAACAACAGAGGGACATGGGATTGGCGGCCCATGCTCTAACCACATGCCTTGAAGACCTGGAGAGGGCCTCGGTCCGCCTGCTCAGGGCGACAGTGGCTATGGAGGATGGTCCTGCCAAGAAGGGCATCTTAGAGTAACACAGGCGGCGACTCACCCCCTGCGCCATGCCCTTCGCCTGATGGCTTCACAATTCAATGAAATCGGACAGAAGAGACGGGGTAATATTGCATCTGGAACCCCGGATAGAATCCTGGCGGAACAGATCAAGGTCATCCCCTGGGCTTCGACAGTTTGTTCGCCTCTGACCTAGAACCTGCTGTTCAGGCTAGCAATGCACGTCGACAGCAGGACCTTTTGGCGGCTGCCTTGAAGGCAGGCCACAAACGGCCTAGAAGAGAGAGAAGTCGCTCCCCGGTCAGGAGACCAAGGGAAGAGCAAGGCCGTTTCAGCCAGCCCTTGCGCCAGACCAGCCGCGGTGGCAGCGGCTTGAGCAGAGGCAGGGGAAGCCGTCGCTCCAGAAGAGGGGCACGGTCATTCAGCAAAAGAAGTTGAATTCTTGGGCCACCTGGAGGACAACAGGGCCTGGTGGGACCAACTGGCAAGGGACAAATTTTGTCAGAGGCCACAGGCTGGAATTCGATTCCAGACCTCATAGGCTCCTATGTCGTTGCCGACAAGACCTTCTCCACAAAGAATGGGGAAGGAAAAGAGACTGGCCCTTCAACACGAGGTTCTCTTATTGCTGAGGAAAGGAGCAATAGAGCCTGTCAGAGGCAGACAAGCCGGTTTTTACTCCAATCTTTTTGGACGGAGCCCAGATAGATCATTTCGACTCCCGCAAGTCGGCTCACCTACCAGTCTACTTCTCCCTGGACAAGAAGAACAGGAGAGCAGCAGGGATCAGCGCCCTAGTACAACATCGGAACTTCAGCAGGATGTACGCTTTTCCTCCTCATCAGTTGATTCCTCTAGTTCTGGTGATGATAAAGGAGATCAAAGGAGTTTTGATGCTCAGGTAACCCCCTTTTGGACGAGGTCGGTGTGGTTATCAGAGCTCCAGTGTTATGACGTTTTTGCCTCTTTTCAGTTGATATATCCTCATCTGTTGAAGGTAGACCAGCCCTTTTTTGTATGTTTCTATTCGACGTGTATGAGTTTATGCAAGATTTGTGAACTTTGACCACTGGCTTGTCATGACCATGTTTTTCATAGTGCTTGATAATTTCAGATATTTTTTGTGCTCATCATCACCTCTTTTTAAACTGGCTTCACGAATTCTTTGTGGCTTATCATCACACAGCTTGCTCTCTGAACACTTGCCACGACTTGCAAAGAAGCTATATCTTCTGTCATCGTTTAGGCCTAGCTGTTATGCCTGAAGTTAACCTTTGAGTGAAGTCAAAATTTGGGAAATTATTCTATTACTGTCTATTAATGTATCTGGGAATATTTACCATGTCTACTTTGCAAAAAGCTGTTAGGATGTGTGCTTAAAGTATGACAGTATACCCGTCATGCTTATCCATACCCATGCATGTGCCCAGTTGGATATATTGCACTAATTCATGACGGGTGTAGACCTGAAAACTAGGTAGCTGTTTTTTTGGTTGGTCGAAAAGTGGTCGCGTGCCACATTTGATGCCTTTTTCAACATCATCAGACCATAAAATGACCTTGACCTTTGACTTTGACTTCCAAATAGTTTTGAAATGTCATATATGTACTCATGACATTTGGTTTTAGAAATTGACTTTGAGATAATCAAATTTGAACATGTAGGCCAATAGATATGACAATTTTTGATTAAAAATGGCCTTCACCTTTGACCTTGACATCCAAATAATTTTAAAATGTCATGAATGTACTTATTGACCTTTGATTGATGGAAATCGACTCCAATATCATCAAATTTGAGCAATTATGCGCAGAGAAATGTCATTTTTAGATTTGAGTTTAGCGATTGGCGGCCATCTTGGAAATATGCAAATACAAAAATTGCCACTGGGTGAAATTTAGTACTCCCGGTAGAAATGATGACTCTAGCCTATACTGAGCACAAATCAATCAAAATATAGACTTCCGTATGAATTTCCAGGTTATCTCAGCATTCTGCCTGACTATATGGCTGTAACATCTCGCTCAGGTAAGATGGTGCACTCCCATGTAGGGCCTTGTAGGTGGTAACAAGCAGTTTGTACCGAATTCGCTGCTTGACCGGCAGCCAATGCAGTTCGCGGAGGATGGGTGTAATGGGATCCGATCGTATACATTTTGTCACCAGCCTCGCAGCGGAATTCTGGACTCGTTGAAGCTTCTGCAACAAGCAAACTGGCACCCCATACAGCAAGATGTTCCCATAGTAGATTCGCGAGAACACCAGAGCACAGACGAGGCGAATGGTTGCTTCTGTCGTGAGAGAATGCCTGACTTCTCTAATGTTCCTAAGCTGGTACCATGCAGATCGACACATGGTAGTGGTCTGGGTTGCCATGCTCATGTTAGCATCAAACATCACCCCGATGTTGCGAGCTGACTCAGATGGTGTCCCATCCCACTTGAATTGTTGGTAGTGATATTTGATTATGGTTGCTCCTTGGTGTAATTAGGATCACTTCTGTTTTAGCATCATGGTAAGCCTGGTATAATTCTCAATGGTTACCTTATCATCAGTTTTCTTTGTAGGGTCGTAATTTTGTATTGGTTATTTACACTCTTGTTACTTAGCGGAGATATAGAGCGTAATCCAGGCCCATCTAATTATATAAATGCGTTTCTACTTAATACTAGAAGTTTAAAATCGGTTTCAAAAAATCATAATAAATTAAAAGATTTTCAATCACTCGTAGAATTAAAACAAGCTAAAATTATTTCAGTAACCGAGTCGTGGTTAACAGAAGATATCAAAAACTGTGAAATATTTACCTTAAGCTGATTTTAACATTTATAGAAGGGATCGCGGAGGGTACGGTTTTAACAGCTATCCACAGGAGTATTTACTCAAAACTGAGACCTGATCTAATGGTACAGAATTATCGACATAATGAGATCATTGTTGTTGAAATAATTATTCCTAAACTCCCGAGGATAGCTCTTCTGACTTATCACCGACCACTGTCTGATAATGTCTGATGGAATGTCCGCAAAATTGGAGACCTGTCTCCGTCGTATACGAGAAGAAGGTTTCTCCAACATTCTTGTTATGGGTGATTTTAATTTACCAGACTATGACTTGAACTTGAATGTTCCGCTTACGGATAATAATAACTACTGGTACTATTATGATATATTCCAAAAATTCTGTTTAAAACATATAATTATGTGCTCAACCCATAAAAACGGCAACAGATTAGATTTACTATTATCTACATCACCCCATTTAATTACGGATATAGATGTTGAACAGGACCTATTTCCATCGGATCCTTACCTTATTAATTTTTCTATCAAGGCTAGTGGCCTGAAAAATAATAAACTGGCTAGATCAGTTTTTGACTATAGGAATGTGGATTGGACTAAAGTGAAGGTATATGTAACTAACGCTGATCTGATCGACATAGTTAGTGACTCAGTGGGTATACCTGACATTAATCGTATTTGTGATAATTGGGTCTCTAAATTGGAAGAAACATTAAATACATTTGTACCCCGTCGCATTATTCGTGACATTAATTGTCCGCCTTGGATTGACAGTGAGGTAATAAATCTGAGCAAAAAGAAAGAGACTGCCAGCAAACGGGCTAGGAGGATTACCACCCAGAGTGCTTGGGCTAAATACCGTCGACTCAGAAACAGTCTCCGGAACATGATAGATCAAAAATACAATAAATATACTAAGGATTCGCTCGATGATACTAGGACTAATCCCAAAAAGACAAAAAGTAAACATATCCCTTCTGAAATGAAATTCCAGGGTAATACTTCAGACGAACCTGAAGTTATAGCGAATTATTTTAACAATGTATTTCATTCAAACTGTACTCACGTCCATAATACGGATAACCTTCCTCCCATCAATAGTTTTATTAATCCAAATCTATCAATTGTACAGTTATCAGTTGCTGAAGTCCGCATTATATTACAGAATATAGACACAGGTAAAGCGACAGGGCCAGATGGCATTCCAGGTGTATTTCTAAAGAATTGTGCTAAGGAACTGGCACCTTCTTTTACCAAACTGTTAAACACATCTTTGCAAGCTGGAATGTTTCCTAATTCCTGGAAAATGGCTAATATATTTCCCATTTTTAAGAAAAGTGATAGAACTAATTGCGAAAATGATAGGCCTATATCTTTACTTAGTATTTTAAGAAAAATATTTGAACGTGCAATCTGCAACATAATTTATCCAGAAATCAAAGATTGAATTTTTAACAACCAGTATGGTTTTGTCAAACGACGCTCAACAGAAACTCGATTATGTGTTTTTCACGACAAAAGCTCAAAAATGTTGGATTCTGGTGGCCAAACTGACGTTATATATCTTGATTTTACAAAAGCGTTTGATTCAGTTCCACATCATCTCTTAATACATACATTTCAGACTTTCGGTTTTAATGGGACGCTGCTTAACTGGTTCCATAGTCATCTAAATAATCGATACCAGCGAGTATTAATTCACGGTAGCATGTCTACTAAACTACCTGTTAGATCTGGGGTACCTCAAGGGTCAATACTTGGCCCATTAATGTTTATATTATATGTGAATGACATTGCGGACAATATTCCAAATCTATCTTTCAAAACTCTATATGCTGATGATGCAAAAATTGGAAGTGAAATTAAATCAATGCAGAATTGGGTAGACCTTCAAAGCGATTTGAATATTTTTACACGTTGGAGTGATATTTGGAAGTTTTTCTTTAATGGTACCAAGTGCAAAGTCCTCACAATAGCCAGATCATTTAAACATAATTTTCTATACCATTTAGATAACATTCATCTAGAATCGGTTAAAGAGTTTAATGATCTAGGACTACTAATTAATTCTTCCTTAACCTGGAGAAGTGATATTGCCACTAAGATTAGCAAGGCGAACAGAATACTTGGCCTGATAAAGCGTGCAGTCGATTCAATGCTCCATATAGAGTCAAATTACACCTACATACTACTTTGGTTAAACCTTTATTTTCTTATGCATCAATTGTTTATTCGTGTTGCAAGGCAGATCACAACCAGATTGAACGTATACAACGTAAAGCCACGAAATATATTCTTAATGATAACGTGTCGGATTACCCAACCATAATACATAACACCAAATTACTTCTTTTGTCTTTTATAAAAGATATCAACGACCTGTGTTTTCTAAATAAATGTATACTTAATTTCATAGATATACATATTCTTTCTTTTTATAACGCTGACACCTCTAGAACTAGGCTAGGTCAACAGGTATTGCCTTTAAGATCTGTACGCTTTAATTCTGAATTGGCTGGGCTATTTTTCTCTAATCGGGTAGTAAAAATGTGGAATATCCTGCCGAGCACGATAAAACAATTTAAAATTAATTGCCGCAATATATTTGTCAAACCGTTTAAAAAACTATTATATAATTTTTACATTGTAAAGTTGACCACGACCTATGATATTGACTCCTGCACGTGGGTTACCGTTTGTCGCTGTCCGCGATGTCGTCAGGCATGAAACACTTATCTTTCTCTTTCTTTTTGACACATCCCAGCAGGCACGGGAAGTTCACCTGGTGTTGAGTCGGTGTTGGGCCAGCGTCGTAGACGGTGGGCAAGCATTGATTCGGCGTTTGAGAGGCGTCTCGTGTTTAGCCGGAATGCGTTTTTCATAATTGCTGCACACATGGTTATGGGATAGGCCTATCTGATGCCCCAGCCAACAGTATTATCATGACTATTTTTTTTGTTATCATTGAACAAAGTAATGTATACTGTATATTTGGCAAATCTTAATAAATAAATAAAATAAATCATTGAGTTTTAAAAAATGAAATGACATCCACATTTTTATTTCTGAGAAACAATTTCGAATTCGCCGACGGGCTTCTTCGAGTTCCACGTCATTGCCAAGTGAAAAAGTACAAAAAAGTTGGTTATCATCCGGATATAGGTGGTAAAAGACTTCGTGGCGGCGACATATTTCACCTAGAGGGATTGTGCTAAGAGTGAAAAGTACGGGACCAAAGACTGAACCTTGGGGAACCCTGAATTTTAGGAAGGTAGGATCTAAGCATGCGTTCATCACATGCACCTTCTGTGATCTTGGTGAGAGGTAAGATTTAAACCAATTCCATACAGTTCCAGTAATACCAAATTCAGATAGACGGCCAAGTAGCATATTATGATCAACTGTATCAAATACCGCTGATAGACCAAGAAGCACTAGTACTGCGGCTTCATTTTTATCCAATGCAGTAAGAATGTCATTCTGCACTCGTAGTAAGGCTGTCTCAGTACTTTGACTCTTCCTGTAAGCTGATTGAAACGGCTCATGGAGGTTAAATTGCGCCGAATAATCTTGAATTTGTTTTTTTGCTCCACGACTTTTGACAAAAATGATCAATTTGAAACCGGCCGGTAATTTTTCAAAATTTCATGATCCAGTGTCCTTTTTTTCAGAAGTGGAGTAATGTCAGCTGTCTTAAAAGATATGGGGAAAGTACCAGACGAAAGCGACTGATTTATAATGTCAGTTATAATTGGCACAAAAATGTCCAGTTGTTCCTTTAATAACCAGTTTGGTAGTGGATCCTGGCTGCATGACTTAGTAGGGCATTGTTTATTGAATTTGGCAATTTCCTCAACCGTGACTGGGAGAAAGGTATGAGTAGTCTTGAACTTGGCATATTAAGCTGAAATTGACGTCTAATTGCAAAAATAAAATCGAAAACCACTTCCTGGTGTCACACTTATACGAAAAAGTGGTATTACTCATGTTTTTGGACCTATTTGTTAAATTACTATCATAGTGGTTAATTATGTTAATTAGCGTGAATTATGCTAATTACCACATGAGATGTTTTTCTCAAATATGTCAAATATTTCTCGGTCGCGGCAAGCTTGATAAAAAAATTGCATTACACATAAAATAGCACTATATCTAAAGATTATTAGTAAAAAAAGTTATTTCATCACATATGATGGTTAATTATGTAAATTAAGGTGAATTATGCAAATGAGCTCAGCAAACATCTAAATTGGCACGTATCGAATAATATTTATAATAATGCAGACATTCTTAGAAGAGCAGGAATTGAACAAACCTTTATAATTAAACCACGTGTCTCATATATAAACATGATAAAGTCATATTTCTAGATTATTTCAGCTTTGACCTTGACATTTATAGTTGACCCTGACCTTCAATAGCAAAAATAACGTCGGAAATCACTTCCTCGTAGTAAACTTAATGGCAAAAATGGTATTACACTTGTTTCTGCGCATATTTGTTAAAAATAAATTTAATTAGGGTGAATTATGCAAATTAGCTTCTAAAAAATTATCCTCAAAGTTGGCTTGATGCCAACAAAGCTAAAAATGCTATCAGGGTGTATATGAAGCTTGGAAATACTATAATGCGTGGAAAGGCAAAGGGCGGTATCTAAAATGTTTTTTGTTGAAATACGAAAAAACATTTTTCTGCTAACTTTTTTTCGGAATTTCGGAACTTGGAGTTCCCAGAACCTGAAAATTGGGAACTCGAAGTTCCCGGAACTTGGGAACTTCGGAACTTGAGAGCTTCGGAACTTGGGAACTTGTTTAAGGGTATCCCGATGGCATTTCCTTGTTAATAGCAATCTGACACACCAGGTATGTGCAGTAGGGTCCTGGGGACCCCGCCTGGGCGGATAACAAACTCTCACTGCGCCTAAAAGAATATTATGACGTCATTCAAAATGGCCGCCAAAGAAACAGTAGAAAAATCAATTGTGTATAGTTTTGCCGATACTTGACCGAATTTCACAATCTTTTTTTTATTTTATACATTTTAGAGGTCATGGATTCCGAATATGCAAAGAAAATTAAGAAAAAACACTGTAAATGTGTCTAAAGACCATAAGATATTTATTTGTTCTGGATTTTCCAATGCACTCAACCATTAATTGAAAAGATCTGTATATGGAACACTATTGCTAAAGATATATCTTGGGTGTCAGTGAAGTATCAGGTTATTATGGTCCATGTAAATGAATATGAGCACACCAGGTTCTATTATGTTGGTAGACTGATTCGTTAGATTATTCACTGATTCAACAGTGCGGACGTAGACGGTACACACCAGAGTCATGCAATGCAGACTGCACACGGATATGTTAAGGAGCACGCAGCGCGTGACCCTGCTCGAAATTACCGTGTATAAACAAGCTGGTGTCAACCATTGACGTGATCTTCTAGTCGCATTGAGAGTGGATAAACAATTATATTTCTCTGATAGACACAAGTAGAATCAGATGGTTTTTAACATGACTGGCGAGGCAATCAAGCGCTATACCAATGCGACACGCCCCTCTCTTACAAACTGACACCGACCAACCATACCAAGAATAGAACGAATTTTATAGGTGGGATAAGATGTACTGGGCAGTGTCTGTGAGCGAGAGAGCAGTCACATGGCGTGCTAGTGTTCTGTTATCAAAAGCATAGTCAGTCATTTAGGGCCTATTATATTCCAATAAGCGACAAAGTAAATGTTCCACCATTATTGCACATTATATTATGTGTAATTAAACTAGTGCTTCAACTTTCATCATCAACGGCCAACACCATCAACATGTTCAAGGAGCAGAGGGCCATGTTTAAAGATAATTTAGGATGATTGCTTTCCAAATATTTTGGAAGAGGATGTGCTGTCACATTGCTTTCCAAATATTTAGTGTACATGAAATTAGAACAGCAAGAAGAATATTTTTCTTACCTTGCACTAGTCTGTTTGGAATCTATGCCATGACTGTATTGACATTCAAAAAATATTTCTTTAAAAATGTACATATTTATATATTTCCCACCATTTAATTAGTCTGCTGAAGTTTCATATAAGCCTATCTCAATACATTAGCTCAATGTCTCTATATTACCTCATGTCGCACTAAATGTACTTTTGTGAAACTTTCTTAAACAACAAGTTGGCTTATACATACTCCGTACCAGTGCATGTCCATCGATCCAGATACGGACACTGACACAGGTTCAGGAACATTTTGGACGTGGTCAATATCTTCAGTGACAGTGACAATAAACGTTGTTTTTTTGTGGTGAGTTCATGATTGCCTCACTTCTAGCCAATGACAAAGGCACACACACAAGTTCATGTATAAGTATTGCTGATATGTAATTACCATAGGTGGCCTACAGCTTTGCTACTGATATTCACTTAGAATATTGAGTTTTGTATGGATCTCGACACTTTATTATTCTATGTCGAGGGCTATTTTTATTCAATCGATTTCAAACGTTGGCACAATGATCCTTAGGTTTTGGAGAGGTGTGCTATGACTTTTCTAAGAATTCCCAGTTGTTCTTCCGGATTTCTTCAGGATTTTCTGGATGTCCATGTGGATCAATGTTTGTACAACGATGTACTTGTTGACAGAAGCACATGAATCTTGGCCAGTCAACAAAGGGGCCCATTGTCAGAGGCCACACGACCGGCTTCCACCCTTTGAGCACCCTCTACATTTAATGTTTGATATGAACAGTAGAACGTTTGAAATGCTACATCTTAACATTGAACTAATACTTATAATTGCATCAAACACGAAACGTCGACGCAATGTTGTTTTAATGTTTGGCCAGCGTCACAGACAGTGATACAGCAATAAACCAACAAAGAAGTTAGAATCCTAAAAAAATAAAATTCCAATCAATATGTCATAATAAAAATAACCCAACAATATTTCAAAATGGTCGCTAAAAACGTACAAAACGTAGTCCAAACATTATTGTTACTTAAAAGTCACAATTCCCCTCCAGCTGCCCAAATATATTGGTTTCTCTTTGAATCTTTAATCTTATTATTCTGTGCAGGTTTTTTGTGCCGCTATTTCTCTCTGAGTTTTTATCCAATCAACATGAAATTTGGACACGATATTCCCAGAGTAGTCAGGTATACTTCTATGACTTTTCTAAGTCATCCATAATGTTCTTCCGGATTTATCTGAATCCTTATACTCTTGAAAGGCAAAAGTCAGTTTCTGCTTACTTGAAAAGTGAGCAGATACTACCTTTTGTCTTTGCACGGCAGTATGCCTATGCTAGGTACCGATGTTTGTACAAAGTGTACGTGGCGGGTGACAGTGGCACAGTATCAAACCAATATTGTGTATTAGTCCAGTCATTTTATCTTTATACCTTGAATAATTGCAACAGAAGGTTTTTCACTGCAAAACGTCTTATTATTATCCCTGGAATAACATATCAAAATCTTACTCCGATGGAGGAATGGGAAATATATTTTTGGGGGGTCCAAAGAAAGGTGGCGTTCGTCGTATTTTCTGGTGTCATTCTGCTAGTTAAATTTTAAGAGATATAAATGAGAAAAAATGAGAAAAATGCTCTAAATATTACTTACAATTTGGTGTAATACTAGCTTATTTGACAGAGATTTTCTCAGATATAAAAACTTAAAAGTACGCCTACGTGTATACCTTTTAAATTTACCGCAAATCAACTAGTGGTCATTAAGGAGACAGGTTTTGTAACTAAGTCCATTTTTTGCCTCTTCATAATAATCACACCATACCAGATACATTCAAGGGATATAAATGAGAAAAAATGAGAAAAATGTTCTAAATATTACTTACAATTTGGTGTAATACTGGCTTACTTGAAAGAGATTTTCTCCGATATAATAACTTAAAAGTACGCCTACGTGTATACCTTTTAAATTGAATATGACAAAATTATACCAATGATAATTCCAAAATCAGATCGCGTGGTGGCTTTCAATTAGATATTTCCGCATCCTGAATAAGGTGTTAACTATTTAATAAAAACAATCAAGGTTGTCCGACATAAAGGTCACGTATAATCCAAGATGGGCGATCATAGAGATAAAAAGATATGTCCAAATACTATATAGCACCCCAAATAGTCAGGTTACCCGTCGGATTTTGATGCCCAAATTGATTTTATTATTGATTTGGATAATCTAGATATCTGGCAACACGAATCCAACTGGGCACATTTAAAAGAGGGTTTTTTTTGAAAGAGGGTCCAATTTTTTTTAGCTAAATATTTATTCTTTAACCATGATTACATTTTTTTCTGAAGGTTTATGTGTCGAAATACATAATTTTACTGTAGGCTAATAATCGGATTCATGTTAACCGTGGTGAATGATCATAATTAATATAGCCGATTTTTCGCTCAATTCTTAGCCAGTTTTTTACTAGCTTTTGATTGCAAGGCCTAGTTAAGTATTCAGATATATTTAGGCAATTTTACATATAATCTCTTTAGATATGAAAACACGTGTCTGCCACTTCACAAAGTGGCAGATACACACGTTAATATCCAAGGAGACGATATACATGTAATGCGGAAACTAAGACGATGGGGCCGTCATTTAGCCATGGGGGAGATCGCCGTCAATATTGTAGGGCTAATGTATGCTAAATGATGGTAAGGGCTAGTTTCGTTCTGGGCTAGTGAAACTTACAGATGAATTTGCAACCCTGGATCGGGGTTAGTTCGGACAAATAAAAATAAATTCTGTAACTTATTATATGATAAAATTAGGAAAATAATATTTTTGCCCAGAAATATTCTACCACTTATGCTATTTTTAGCATACATATTATTCACAAATTAAAAACAAAGTAGGGACATAAAAAACATTTTGATGTATTATTTTGAACTGTTCCGACAAATTCCATGCTTGGTATGCCTGACAGTGTTGAAGACCAGAAAGGTTGTTAACAACATTGAGCAGCAGTGCGAGAGGGGACTGAGAGGCTGTTAAAACAGGGGCAACAACATTGGTGGGACTAGAGAGTTGTTAACAAGAGGAGCAACAATGCCGGGGACAGGGAGACTGTTACCAACAACAGAAACAGGGCCAGAGAGGCTGTTAACAACAAGAGAAACAGCATGAGAGGGGCCAGAGAGGCTGTTAACAACAACAGGAGCAACAGTATTGTACAGGCCATAAAGGCTGATAACAACAGTAGAAACAGGGCTGGAGGGGCCAAAGAGGCTGCTAACAACAGGAGCAACAGTATTAGAGGGTTATGGAGGCTGTAAAACAACAGGGGCAACAGCATTTGAGGGGCCAGAGGGTTGTTACCAGCAGGAGCAACAGCATTAGATGGGCCCATGAAGGCTGCTAGCAACAGGAGCAACGGTGCTTGAGGGGTCAGGGAGACTGTTAACAACAGGATAAAAGGTGCTGGAGGGGCAATAGAGGCTGTTTACAACAGGAGCAACAGTATTTGTGGAGCCAGGGAGGCTGCTAACAACGGGAGCAACAGGGCTGGGGGGGGGGAGGGTTAGAGAGGCTGTTAACAACAGGAGCAACATCATTGGAGGAGCCAGAGAAGCTGTTAACAACACGAGCAACAGGGCTGGGGGGGGGGCAGAGAGGCTGATAACAACAGGAGCAACAGTAGTGGAGGAGCAGAGGAGCTGTTAACAACAGGAGCAACACAATTGGATGACAAACAACAGGATAAACAATCGTGGAAGTCAAGAAAAGCAGTCCTGGAGGGGTCAGTAAGGACTTTGACAACAGGAACAACAGTATTTCAGGGGCCAATGAAGCTGTTACCAACAGGAGCAGCAGGGCTGGGTGGGGGGGGGGGGGAGGCTATTAAAACAGTTTCAGAATTTCAGAAGTCCCCACTGAGCTTTTGCAGTTTAAATGGATATATATTTGTATGTCAAATGGAATCGCATTCAGGGTGCACTTTACACACATTGACTTGTCTCTCTGTTGATGTATTGTTGTATCACTATCCGCTTTGCGTCGATTCAATGTTGTTTTAATGTTGGGCCAGCGTCGCATACAGTGATACAACATTCAACCAACAGAGAGACAAGAAATTGTGTTGACTGAGGACCCTCTGAATTTAATAGTAGGCCTACAAAAATTCATCTCTAAAATTTTAAGTTTGAATTCTGAAGTCTAAAATTCCAAATCAAACTGGCTGCCAAAAAAACTGTAGCAAAATTGCAATCAATCTGTCATAATAAAATGACCGAACAAAATTAAAAGTGACCGCCACAAAAACTCATAAAACCTAGTCCAAACATTATTGTTACTTGAAAAGTCACAATTCCCCTCTAGTTATATTCGGGCTATGCCCAAATATATTGGTTTCTCTTTGGATCTTCAATCTTATTATTCTGTGCAGGTTTTTTTGCGACGCTATTTCTCCCTGAGTTTTTATCCAATCAACATGAAATTTGGACACGGAAATCCCAGAATAGTCAGGTATACTGCTATGACTTTTATAAGTCGTCCAGTATGTTCTACCGGATTTATCCGGGATTTTCTGGATCACTATACTCTTGAAAGTCCAAAGGCAGTTCTGTTTTGTTTTACTTGTAAAGTGAGCAGATATTGCCATAAGGGTTAACAGGGTGCCCCTATGTCCAGACCTATGTTCATACCTATCCGACCCTTTAGTCTCCAGATTTGATAATACAAATACCTTTATCCAATCTTCCAAGTCCGGGCCAGCGTCGCAGACAGTGGCCCAGTATTAAACCAATATTGTGTATTAGGTATGGACAGTTGAAACCTTCAAATAGCAGTTGCAATTCTATTCAAGCACAGAACGTTCAATCAATGTTGTTTTAATGTTGGGCTAGCGTCGCGGATAGTGATAGAACACTAAGTCAACAGAGAGAGAAGTCAATGTGTGTTCTGGGCACTCTGAATCCTATTCCATTTGACAAACAAATATATAAATATTTAAAAGTGTAAAAGCATCGTGGGGACTTCTGAAATTTGAAGTCAGGAGTCCGAACCTACAATTTCAGTTCAGAATGGCTGCCAAAAAACTAATACGCGAAATTCGAATTAATCTATCATAATAAAAAAAACAGCAAAATTCGAATGGCGGCCACAACAACTCATAAAACCTAGCCCAAAATCATCTAGACATATACTCTTTTTTGCTTAAACAAAAGTTGTCACCATTAAATGTGTATCAATACGTGTATCAACGTTGTGGTGTATCTGCACTCCTAGATCTTGATAACTCAACAAGTCTTTATATTATTTATATTAGGCTATTATGGCCATAATTACAAGCTGTTAGACCAGTGAGGTACACATTTTACTTGTTATTATGGGAGCCAGGCATATCATAGCACTGCAAAAGTAGTGTTTTTGAATATGCGCACATTCCTACGCATTGAAATACTCCCAGGTAGCACAGAACGTTTGCTAACATTCGTGTTTGGTTCTGCTTTGGTTACGTCAAGGGTAACATTCTGGGAACGTTTTGCTAATGTTTGCAACGTGCTATGAACGTTTTGCGAATGTTTACAATAACATCAATCCCTAACCTGAAATAAACGTCACCATGCAACGTGCTGCAAACGTTTTGTGAATGTTTGCAATAACATCAATCTCTAACCTAAAACAAACGTTACCATGCAACGTGCTGCAAACGTTTGGCGAATGTTTGCAATAACATCAGTCTCTAACCTAAAATAAACGTTACTATGCAACGTGCTGCAAACGTTTTGCGAATGTTTGCAATAACATCAATCAATAACCTAAAATTAACATCACAATGCAACGTGCTGCAAACTTTTTGCGACGTGCTGCAAAAAGTTTTGCTAATGTTTGCAACGTGCTATGAACGTTTTGCGATTGTTTACAATAACATCAATCCCTAACCTGAAATAAACGTCACCATGCAACGTGCTGCAAACGTTTTGTGAATGTTTGCAATAACATCAATCTCTAACCTAAAACAAACGTTACCATGCAACGTGCTGCAAACGTTTGGCGAATGTTTGCAATAACATCAGTCTCTAACCTAAAATAAACGTTACTATGCAACGTGCTGCAAACGTTTTGCGAATGTTTGCAATAACATCAATCCCTAACCTAAAATTAACGTTACCATGCAATGTGCCGCAAACGTTTTGCAAATGGTTGCAATAACATCAATCCCTAACCAAAAATTAACGTTACCATGCAACATGCTGCAAACGTTTTGCATTTTTTTGCAATAACATCAATCCCTAACCTAAAATAAACGTTACCATGCAACATGCTGCAAAAGTTTTACGAATATTTGCAATAACATCAATCCCTAACCTAAAATAAAAGTTACCATGCAACATGCTGCAAACGTTTTGCGAATGTTTGCAATAACATCAATCATTAACCTCAAATTAACATCACAATGCAACGTGCTGCAAACTTTTTGCGAATGTTTGCAATAACATCAATCCCTAACCTAAAATTAGCGTTACCATGCAACGTGCTGTGAATGTTGTACCAGTCAGAATGTTGTACCAGTCACTACATATTTATTAGGGGCACCATTTCAACAATACTGCATTCCTCATTGAAAGCTAATAATATTCAACATTTCTTATGTCGAGATATTGACATACTATATCATATTATGATAATACGCACAAGGCGACGTAAAGCAATAGTCACTCACTTATAATGAACAATTCCCTCGAGGACAAAGTTTTCTCCTTAGTAGTTTATGTGACATCAATCTGTGATGGAGCTGACCCACGCTGCAGTGGAACTCTGCAGCTCTGGGGCATTAAAGATTCATACAGCTGCAAAACGGGCATGCGTGGGACCGTAACGTTGAAAAGAGACGTCAACCCTTGACGCCATCCCGACTCCAGCACGACAGGGCGGACGGCGAAGGGCTGGTTTTCAAACTCAGACTCCCGGCTCATTCAACAAACTCCTTTCTTCTAGGAATACCGTCGTGTTTATTTCTTCTCGTCTGTGTAGACCACATTCAATATACAGATACAATTACATAGTCAATTCACTCTGCTTCATCATGACAGAGAAACACAACCCAGCTTAGTTCTAAAGTAGAGCGCGCACCATCGTGCCTTGGGCAGCACTCCAGCCCGCGTCAATCCTGTATCAAGTCCGCATTACTCTCCTCGACAACGTCCGTCCTTTATATATACTTTACATCATCATAATCACAACATTGATTTAACATCTAATCATCCATAATCATAATTGGCACATTGAGTTAAAATACATTTCCTGGCGACGGTCGCCCGTCCATCAGCCTTGTCAAATCCATTACTGACCCAATCCAATCATGGATTGTCGTGTTCCGTTCTGGCCAGACCAACAGTATTTATCATCTCTGCGTTTGCCTACTGCGTTAGGCATGCATACGTTTACAACATGTAGGCCTACAGTAGCACATATAGAGTACAGGGCTGTAGGCATACAGTAACCTACTGTACAGGGTGACGGCATTAATATCATCAACTAAACTGATTACAAGATACTGCTTAAACGATACATTGACCCAGTACTGTGTTAATGTTGGACCAATGTCTACGACGCTGGTCCAACGCTGAACCAACATTTGACAAATGTACTATGTTTGAAAGAAAGTCCACCTGCCCAGCAAACTTAACACATTTGTATAACCTTTATACAACGTCGGCCCAACGTCTTCGACGTTGGTCCAACACTGTATAAAGTCATACAAATGCTTTGTGTTCACTGGGTTTCAATACAAACTTGGGGTAAACCAGTTTCGAATTCCTCTCAGTAATACAGTAAGTTTGTTTGCAACGGAGCGACCAAGTAGGGGCCACGGCTAAGGGCTTTGAATTATTAACTCATAGATGTCGCTCAAGTATATATGAAGTTGATGTGATTTGAGACCTTGCTCTTAATGAGGCTTTGGGTATGAAACGCATATTTAGCATTATTATGGTATAGGGCCTGGGCCTACCCACGGGCACTATTGCATTCTGGGTGACCCTTGTCCCGCAAATTTTGCCAGTTGACCATACAGGCCAACAAGAAAATTCCTGAGTGATCAGGAACAATTACAGTTGGTAGATAGGTCTATATAACCATTCTGCTCATACCGACGAAGGCCCATATTCTAGCCAGCATCTACTTATCTCACCCATCTTTATGCCAATGATCTGATATGAATCATCTCAACAGACTCAGATTTTGTATTCTGGTAAATTGTCTAACCCAAGATCTACTTGGCTCTGATAAATTAATTAGGGTGCAGAAGGTTATAACATTTATAACCCTTTTTGTGCGGGCAAATGCGTTCAGATCTCAAATGAAGCACCGATTGTAATTTATTAGGCCTAGGCATATAGCACATCCAGTTTTTAAACGTGGGGGTATTACTATTCATTTGAAACTGACAGTTGCGTCACCAATGCCAGTTTTGCGAATGAATAATCAATGCCAAAGAGTAATACAGCACTTGAAAGAGTTGAACAACATTTTTTAGATAGATAGCCCTCATGAGCCCTCTCGCCTTCATCGCTATTCATCACGATAGTAACTGTTAATCCTCTCCTTCGCTATTATTTTTTTGTCGGAATGGCGACCTGTCGGAATATAGACCTGTCGGACTATCGACCTGTTGGAAAAAAGACCTGTCGGAATATCGACCTGTTTGTCGGACTATCGACCTGTCGGAATATAGACTTGTCGGAATATCGACCTGTTTGTCGGAATATCGACCTGTCGGACTAAAGACCTGTCGGACTATCGACCTGTCGGAATAACGACCTGTCGGAATAACGACCTGTACCCATTTTGATTGGGTTTTTGAACAGATAAATTTGCCTAAACTATTTTTAATTTACAGCAGTTTGGTCGTTTTGCTTCACTGAACCATAATGTATACATGGCGGCGCCAAATTTTGTGAACGTTGACCATGTTGCGCATGTCGTTGGGCCCACCATGTGTATTCAGCGAATCATCTACTTTAATCTAGGTCTAACGGTAGGCCTACTTAAAAAATCAGTAATACTTATATTTGGTGTGTGGGCCCTAGAAATGCGGAGGGAATAAAAATGGATTTTTCTAGTTTCAAAATATTGGGGGGTACTTTGAAACTAGTTTCAACGTACCCCCCGGTACGCTGAACCTAATTTCAACGTACTCCCCCGCCGGTAAGCTGAAACTATAGTTTTCGACGTGCCCCCAGGGGGTAATCTGAAACTAGGGGAGGCAGACATGGGGTCGAATACATACAAATGTAATCGAATACGAATACATTGTAAAGTCATGAATACGAATACAAATACTCCATTTTAAAAATGTATTCGAATACGAATACATTACTTTTCAAATGTATTCGAATACGAATACGAATACATTATAATATTTAAAACTTAAAAATGTCACCAGTGATATAAATATATATTTTTGTACATATATTCAGTATGTGTATAATATCACTGAAATAATATGATTTCTATTAAATCTTTAATTGTTATAAAGCATTTTAAATTACCACTCCCGTGATCATATAAAATGTTAAGTATTAAGTTTTAACGTTTCAAATGCTTGTATTTTGCTACATACTAACTTGTTTCAGTGATTAGTACATACAACCGCATAGATTAAGGTACAAGTTTGCGAATAAATAACAAAGATAAAATTTATATTTTGTAGAAAAAGTGTCTTTTTATGCATCAATTGGCAATATATTGGTGCAGCATTGCATTACATGTAATGTCTGGAATGTAGGTACAGCAGGGATACCCTTAAGCAAGCTCCCAAGTTCCGAAGTTCCCAAGTTCCGGGAACTTCAAGTTCCAATTTTCAAGTTCCGGGAACTTCAAGCTCCGAAATTTCAAAATAAGTGAAAAAATATAATAAAACATTATTTTCAAAAATCGTTTTTGTCGGAAAAAAAGTTTGGTACCCAATATTAATTTTAAGTGCTGTAGACTAAAGTGAGTTTTTCACATATTTATATTTTGTTTATAGGCGATCTTGGCAAGCATTTCACGATGTGAAATTAACTATATAGGGGCCTAGCCCTACAGTTGTGAAATAAAATTTACGATAGAACCGCAAATTTATTATACAAAATCTAAAATGAAGAGTATTACAATATTATATTTTCCCAGATATAGTATTTTCGAGTTCGAGTGCTGGTGGCCGACAATAGAACAACATTAATAAACGATTACTAGTATTGGGTCTTTGTCGTGTTTGATGTCATATATTATTTAATATCCTGTAGAGCTTATGAGGTCTTTCCTCCACGCGCGATGCTTTTATATTTTAAGGACCAACGTTGAGACTACATGGATTCCTTCCCAACAAACACGACGCATTGACCCAATGCTGGTTTTATGTTCGACCACCGTCTGCAACGCTGGCCCAACGTAAAACCAGCATTGGGTCAAGGCGTGGTGTTAGCTGGGTTGTCATCTGCGAGGTGTGATTTGTTGGCCTATAGTCCCTATATCATTATATATTTTCTATGCATATATACCGGCATGTTATAATAGTCTTTGAACTTGAAAAACAACTGGGCCCACTCAGATCAACTCTTCTGTGGATGGCTGCCTAATACCAGCTGTAAATCTCCTATCAAAAAGACATTGACCCGATCTTGAAATAATGCTGCTGTAAGGTCACAGACGTTGGGCAAACCTTACCTCTTTGGGTCAACGTCGGACCTACACATAGAGGCCTAATTCGTCATTTGAACATAACAATGAGTGTGCGCGGTTTAGAAAACCACATTTAATTCAATTCATGCGCGCAGCTTGGCAATCTATAATGCGTGGATAGGCAAAAGGCAGCATCTAAAATGCTTTTTTGTTGAAATAGGAAAAAAACATTTTTTTGTTTACTCTTATTTCGGAACTTGAAGTTCCCGGAACTTGAAATTTGGGAACTTGAAGTTCCCGGAACTTGGGAACTTTGGAACTTGTTTAAGGGTATCCCGGTACATCATTAAATTGGAGCCCGTTTACTACTCGTGAAATACGATGACATCTCGGGCTCCATATAAATAAATATATATAACTCGGCATTTATACAGATTGTGGTAGGCCCTATTTAGTTGTATTATTTTATAACATAGAAAGCATATTTTATATTGTTTTATGTGAACATAGGGCTATTTTTTGTGCACAATAATTATAGAAAATAAAATGTGGCTCCATAGACATTTTAATAAGACACCGATAGGGTTAATTGCATAGTCATTGTTAAGTTGACAATCTGCGTCTGCGTCTTCGCTATCAGTGTGAATTATTGTCTACGCACCAGTGGTAGAGGTGTCAATGCGTGTTTCTTTGTTCTTTGGCAGACTGGGCAAGGCAGGGTGGGGGTAGGGATGTCGGCCACGGTTTGAAATCAATCAAATATTGAGATGTTGTCACAAAATAGAGAGTAAACAGATTTTTCTAATGGCGGTGACAGGGGAGGGGCAATGTCGGTGATGATCAGTAGCCTGGACAGATGACCAATCAAATTGAATGCATCTACCAATGTTCAACGAATGTCATCGTTTTTCCAGATATCGATGACAGGGGAGGGGCACTGTCCGTGACTGCAAGTACTGTATTTTTAGTGGAGGTTTATAGAAGAGCTCTATTTCATGGTGTTTTTTTAAACAAAAGTAAACATTTTTTAACTTTGATTTTCCATTAGTACAGGTTCTTAGGTGCCAGGAACTGCAATCCGTTGGGTGTGCATCGTTGTGCATAGCATTCTAAAACGCGATTTTATACATGGGGGGTGTATGATTTTTCACAAATCAAAAAAATTAAGAAAATTACTTAAATTCGTTTCCTGACCTTAATAGTGGTCCAAATTCAACAATTTAAGTATCAAACTGTTTGTAATGACACGCTGAGTAGTCGTGTAAGCAATACCCTCACATAGACATGCTTTTTAACCACTACAGTATATAAATTGAAAATTATTTTCAATTTTTTGTTTGTTTTAGGTTTGATAATGTTTATTTTATCATTCCTGTGTCTGATTGTGATGTTCTCGTGACTTAAATATGCAGTATCATTGTAGCCCTATGCATTAGCGTTGCCATAATATCTCATTTGTATATCTGTGAATTATATTGAGTTCTCAAGATATGAAATAGTGACCTTACCCCCTCTACATCCGAATTCAGCTCACTAATCATACAATTATAGACACTCATTGATTTCAATATGTTCAAGTGTTCCAATCAATATAATTAAACTTGTAAAGAGTTTTTATGCGTACTGAGACATTTGACATCTTAGTGCTTTTTCAAACAAAAATAAAAGCATATTTTCTATCAGTACAGGTCCTTAGGTGTCAGGAACTGCAAACCGTTTTATGTGCATCCATGTGCATCACATTCAAAATTGCGAGTTTATATTAAAAGATAAATGAGATTCTCAAAAACAAATTTACTGATCCAAATTCAGTTTTCAGATTGCTGTGACTGATTTTCATGCTTTATGGCTAAACTGTGCATTATTCTTGTAGCCCTATCTATTGGCTTTACTTTACAATAAGATTAATTCTATATATCTGTGAATGATATTGAGCTCTCAAGGTATGAAATGGCCCCCCCCCCCTCTCCCCCTGAATTAAAATTTGTTCCAATAATCATTATAATTGAGATCCTCACTTATTTATACATTTGCAGTGCACCGCCAAATAAAATTTAAACTTATGTACATGTTTTTCTGTATGCTGAGTAATTTCCAATATGGCCAGTAAAAAATGAGTTTTTATCATACACAAGGTGATGTTGTCAAAATTCCAATATGGCCGCTATTTTTACAAAAGTTTAGGGTCCCATCACAGGCTCGTAAATCGTTGCAGCTATTCGAACATCGCTATCTAACTATCTCCAAGTATAAACTATGGTATGAAACTCCGTTATTATTAAAGATTCATGCCCGTACAAATAATGGATTAAATACCCCCCCCCCCCACCAAAGCGGTAATTTTCCCAATTAGGCTACATTATACCCGCTCCAAAAGATAGTCTTTTTGAACACCCACAATTGTCAATTATAGTCCATCTACCTTACACTTATATTACCTCAGTTTTAAATTGTGTCATCCCACATAATCTTGTTGGTTATGATCCTTTGTTATGCATCAGTAGTTATACAGTATCCACCCTTCCATTCTATTAATGCTATTTATAGTCAATTGCGACATATTCTATATATTTTACTTCCGATTTTGCACCCTGAATAGTCTTAATAAGTTTATAAAGCCTCCATCCTAATTAATGCTACATGACTAATTAGATACATTTATGAACAGAATAATCCAATTAAGAATACCTTTATTAATACACAAAACACAATACACAAAACACTCACATATAGAAATAAGGGAAAGGAATCGGTCTGATTTACAGATTGACATACAAATTAGACAATCCCATTTCACTAATACATCATACCACGTATAATGTAGGCTCCTATTTTACAATACAATCTCGCTACTGATGATTGTATGTCTCTTTGTTTTCGATATATAGCTACCATAAATAAGTGGGACAACTGTACTAATAAATAAATAATAGACTTAACACACTAAAACATTTAGAAAGTTGCTTAGGTTGCAATCTCGCTGCTGAAAATTGACTCACACTTTCATATTGAACTATTAACATAACATAATAAATATAATGTCTCAGCGTGCCATCTCGCTACAATCTTATTAATATCTATACATATAGCACAGACTGGCTTTATCCAAGTGTTCTTACCACTGTTCACACATACACAGCTACACAAAACAGTAGATAAAAGAGAAAACTGTGTGTAAGTATTTCCATCTGCAGGTACCGCCTTGGAGTAGGCTTGTAGTAGTAGTTGTAGAACGTGTAGTAATAAAAGAATGGTTTATGCTATTTTCAAGCCGTAATGGTCATTTGAGTGATTTTGTAATACGTTAAAACAGTGCAATCCGTAGAAAAAAAATGAATGATATACAGATGATGACATAAGGATGGGATGATGAAGCATGGTGGATTATTATAATGTTTCTCAGATCAATTTAATGCTAAGACACTATGGCCTTTCGAACAACTCCGCTATCCAAGGGTCGAATAGTCTCAACCAGGGGTCTGGCCGGACGAATGGTTGCCAACTGATGGCTTCGTCACTCTCAAGCGCTAGCATTCATTCGTACGGAAGCTCATGAGAATAAGTAGCCTACATTCAGCCGATGTGGGAATCCGCCCAAATATTATAGCCAGAATCATCAGGTCATGGAGGCTGTAGCTTCTTTCTAGCCTAGTGATGCTAACTTCCTAATAAGCTGCCCCATGTGGGAACGAAATATACTATTACTGTTTACCATCCAAGTTACCCGAAGTAGGACTGCTGGTTTCTGGGACATGACTGACATTTGGAATAACCATTAAAGCACATCTACCTGATTTGCGACTTTCTAAGGCAGGCATGCGTCTGATTCATGCCACTACATCCATTTTTTTCTCATTGTGCTGCTGATGGTGTTGTCTCATTGTCACGACGACTGTGTTTATTCTGTCACCTTAAGCGGTATTGTTGTTGTCGTCATATTGCAGTCTTTCAAGGTCTTCTTACTTTCTGGCACTGATACCTTGTCTTCTTTTAGATCTAGCTTGAGATTTCCGAAGTTTGGATTCGACTTTCTATAGACTCAGCCTTCAACAGAATGTCTTTTCTGCTATAGTTATGAAATTAGTTGGAACACTGCTGAGGTATGGAAATTATCACCGCTGACCAATCAATATGATGACATCTCCCTGTATATTGTGCAGTCACTTCTGCCTTTTTTTGAAGAATTACAGTCAGTTGAGTCAGCTTGCTTCTGCAATCGGACAAGCAGGAGCTTTCTGATTATTGTGCTTGAAGGAGTCCCTCAATTCACAATATCTGATCTAACAGGACATAAATAATCTTGAGAAGAGCTGGCAGTAATTTTTCAGCATTTCTCAGCACTTTGAACATCTGGCAACATTGTCATGCTTGTAGACATGGGAACACTGAAAATTAGACCAGACGTTTTTGCCCTATAGCTGCTGGTTATCAAGACAACAAACTCCACTTCGTTTTTTTTGGTGTTACGTCATTTACCGGTAGGTCAGCTTACTCTATAGGAAAAGGTTTCCCTTTCAATACTGCTTGCACTGCATTCTTTAAACCTTCTCATCAAAAGCACAACAGGAGAAATTTCTGGTAATAGCTGTATCTTTGAAATGTGATATGACCTAATACACTGCTTTTAAATGCTGCTGGTCAAGGAACATCATTTACCTCATGGTGAAGTGACTTAATTCCGAAGCGGATCGGAACAATGCTACCATTGACAAATGTTTCAAGAAGGGCTGCAGGTCCCCCATACCTTCTCTTTCTTGACACCTATAGGCCTACACGACGTTTAAATGACTGGATCTTGGAATAACGCCACCTTTCACATATTGAGCCACTTACAGCTTCTCCAGGCTGGGATAAGAGTTTGAAAGCTTAATTATATGATATGCCGATGACATTAGCGTGGTCAGCAACATTGTGTACCATGGAATTGATACCAGTTACATGTTTTATTATAGAGACATATTTATTAGTAGCGATTCTGGGACTGCATAATCAAGAAATATAGCATGGAGTGTTTTTTTTTATTATGTTTTAACATGTCACGTCATATTATTTTAGCAAACTTCGCCTTTGGATAACTAAATTTTATGTGTTAGCTTGTAAGATAATTTTTTCTATATTCTTTTCAAATGCCAAGACATTTCACCCTTTTTGATGCGCTTCAGCTCAAAGACGGGTGGGTGGATAACAGTTATTTCGGAATAATCAAGTCAAAAGGTACACTTTTTCAGCAATGTCACTCATTCCACTGATAATCTTCAGTCTTTACCTGGATGATAATGAAGTAAAAAAAAAGGAGTGAATTTCAGAATTTTTAAAATTCAGACAAAGTTAATATCTGAGTAGACCTAGCTGGCATTATCCACATACCCTGTTAAACATTCCAGTGATTGAACTCAGTGAGAGAGCTGGGCCAAGTGTAGTTGAAATTATAATTATAGGCCCTTGTTCTAAAAGTGATCCATCTTAAATTGTATAAGCCCATGCGGCTCCACCAGTTCTGGCACGTCGGGAGAGACAATGTCTACATTACAACTCCTCTTTTCAGAAAGGGAACATAGGTCACTAATTAATCAGAAGTCTCACTTCCATTTATTGACTCGTGATAAACGTCACCAGAATCACAGTCCAGCCAGAGGATATATGACTGACTGTCAAAAATAGATACTTTTATACCTCTTACTAAACTCGTTTAAGCCCCATACATTAACAGTTATTGCTATGTGCTTCGATGTAGCGAGACAGCCATACATGTAAACAGACAATATTGAATAGTTCAATAACTGTCCAAAATGCATTGTAGTTAGATGAATTGTGATCAAATGCCTACTGGAATGTATTCAAACTAGAACAAACAAATTCAGAATATATACACGCATAATTTGATGCATACTGTGTATAATTTGATACCAGTACCATTGAAATATATATTATTTGTGAAAAAAATTGTTCTGTCGATGTCATCTGGCACTAGGAAAGGGAATTTGAGATGCCAGAGGAATATACAATTTGACACCAATATCATTCGAACCGGCTAAGAAGTTCCATATTTTTGAAAGAAAATGGTACCTTCTTGGTTTTCAAAATTAGGAAAAACTAACGCGGCGTACAAAACAGATACAGTTGAACACAAATATCACACAAGTCACATAATTCAATTTATGAAGTACATTTGGCGGCCATCTTAAGAAATGGTCGCCATCTTGGATTCTAAGAATATTAAAATAAACTCGACATGTAAGACAACTAATGTTTTGACACTAAAATGAATCAAATACATGAATTAGTTTCCTATTTATTAGAAAATTGGTAATTACCATCGCTACGTGGAATGTGAATGGGTGGACGACCGAGAACAGTGAGTTAAGAAAAACTATTATTTGTTCTCTAAACTATGATATTTACGGTATTTGTGAAACACATCTAAAAGGAACTGACAGAATTGACATCACAAATTATAATTTCTTTGGATTTAATAGAACTTTGCAGCACAGAAGGGCACCACATGCTTTTGGAGGAGTAGGTTTTTTAATAAAAAATAGTGTCCCCAGAGATTATAACCTGGGAATATTTGATAAAATTTTTGGTGGAATCTTTGGTATCAAACTGACCAACAAGTGTACAGATATGTCTATTATTATTTTTGTTTGTTATTTACCCCCTGACAACTCGCCCTACGGCAAAGATGTTGATGGGTTTTTCTCACATCTCACTGCTCAATTACATTTAGCAAGTGATGCTGATCTTATTTTTATATGTGGTGATATGAACGCTAGAGTGGGGGAACAAAATGATTTATTGACAGATCAGATTGAAGAAATTTGTAAACCTAAAAGAAAAAATTATTGATTTTACTACAAATAAACACGGGTCTTCGATGATTGACTTTTGTAAAACTGTCGGTTTTTGTATGTTAAATGGTCGTTACCCGCATGACAATTATACATGTATTAAACACGGCAGATCTGTTGTTGATTATATAATGATCCCGTATGATAAATATCACTGTATAGACAGGTTTGCTGTAGAGACAACTACAGATTTGGTATCGCGGTATAACCTGCAACATTTATTGAGGACAAATTCTAAAATGCCAGACCATTCAATTTTATATGTAAAAGTTGATTAATCCATGTATAATATGCTGATTCCTAATGACATAAATGATAATCTGAAAGTCGAAAATAAATATAGACACACATCTAAAGCTTTACAAGACCCGCCGGCAGATTTTATGAAAAACGATAATTGGAGAAATTTTTTTTACTTATTAATAAAAGAACTAGAAAATCGCGTTCAAGTACAACAAGATTTAGACAGTATATATGAAAAGCTGACATGTGCTATACACAACGAAATTGATTTATCTCTAAATATAAAAGCTTGTACCGAAAAACAAAAAAAAATACTAAAATCAAGTAAACCGTATTGGAATGATGAATTAACAACCTTGTGGAAAATTCGAAAACAAAATGAAAATGAATTTCTTAAATGTAAAAGTAGTAAAGAGATTAAGCGAAATAAGAAAAATATTTTCATTGAATCTCGGAAACTCTTTGACAACAAATTAAGATTTTATGAGCGTCGTTATAATAGAGACCGAAGTGTAGAAATTGAAAGCTTTGTGAAAAATAATCCACAGAAATTTTGGCAATCATTAAAAACAAAGAACAGAAAATCAAATATACCTACAGTGATTAAAGATTATGATGGATCTGTCATTACTGACCATACAGAAATTATGAATAGATGGGGATCGGATTTTAGTTCGCTTTATAATGTGGATATTGATCGCTATGAAAATGATCCTGATTACATAGCACAAAATCTACCAGGTTATAAATACAATACCTTTTTAAATGGTGAGTTATCTTTTGATGAAATAGAGAAAGCAGTGAAACAATTAAAAAAGAATAAAGCTACAGGTTGTGATAATATACCAAATGAATTTTTAATGAGATCAGAGTTTTTAGTACCGCTTTATCGACTATTTCAAACTATTTTTAATGCTGGTTTGGTCCCTACGATCTGGGGGGAGTGCTGTATTACTCCAATATCCAAGAGCAGCATGAAATACCCTTTCACCCCTCTCAATTACAGAGGTATTAGCTTATTGTCGTGTGTTTCTAAATTATATTCCAGAGTTATAAATAACAGACTTACAGCCTACTGTAATATATGTGACATATTGGTAGATTTACAAAATGGGTTTAGAAAGGATCGTTCATGCCTCGATCATATTTTCTCCTTATCTAGTATAACAAAAAACAGACTTTTAAATAATAAACCCACTTTTACTTGTTTCATTGATATGATTAAAGCATTTGATTGGGTGAATAGAGATTTACTATTTTTAGGATTGTTACAATATGGTGTTGATGAAAAATTGTATAGAACAATTAAAACATTATACCGAAATAATGTATCATGTGTAAAAATTAATAACTGTAATACTGAATGGTTTGAAATATCATCAGCTGTCAGACAAGGGGATACTTTGTCACAAAGTTTATTTTCGTTATTTATAAATGAACTCGCAGTAGAACTTAAAAATCTCAACATCGGCATAGATATAAATGGAAAAACTGTATGTTTTATGCAGATGATATTGTACTTTTTGCAGAAAACGAAGAAGATTTGCAACGCTTAATAGAACATGTTCATAAATGGTGTGATAAATGGAAAATGTTTGTAAATTCTGATAAAACCAAAGTTGTACATTTTAGGAATTCAAGGAAGCCTGTTACTTTGTTTAAATTTTCATATGGGGATATGGACCTTGAGATAGTGAAAACGTATAATTACTTAGGTGTACATTTTGACGAAAATTTAAATTTTTAGAGACTGTATTAAAGCACGCTCTGATGCTGCTTCTAGAGCTTTTGGTGGAATTGTGTCCAAGTGTAAACAATACTCTGATGTGGGATATAATACATATTGTCATCTGTTTGATTCTTTTGTAGTACCTGTTCAAGATTATGCCTGTGATATTTGGTGGAATTCTAATATAAATATGTGTGATAAAATAACGGAGCGAGCCATGCGATATTACTTAGGTGTACATAATCTTACCCCACTACCCGCATTGTATGGTGAAATGGGCTGGCTAAAATGTAAATATCGTCATTATATATATATACAGGTTATTAGATTTTGGAACCGTTTAGTAAATATGGACAATCATAGATTAACAAAACATATTTTTCAGTCCGACGCCTTATTTTCGGTGACAGGTAAGCGCACTTAGTCGTACGACGTAAATTCAATTATTCAACACCTAAGGCTACCAGAAAATGTATTTGAAAACTTTGTCACGTGTGATATTTTAAATGTAAAACATAAAACTTTTTTATTAATGGAGGAAGAGTAGAAGCGAGACATTTCGAATAAACCAAAATTGAGGAAATATATCACTCTTAAAGAAAATTTTGCTATACCAAATTACGTTTCCCCTTTACTACCTAAACCTCATAGAAGTATTTTTGCTCAATTTTGTTGTGGAATTTTACCTTTGAGAGTAGAAACAGGCCGTAGACAGAGAGTTAGAGATGAGACGACTGGACAGGCACCCTCTCTGAAACTGGAAGAGCGTGTCTGTTCAATTTGCTCATCTGGCGAAGTCGAAGACGAATATCATTTCTTGGTAAAATGTGTTGTTTTTTCCGATATAAGAGTTGACTATATAAACAATATTATGCGTAATAACGCCGATTTCATCAATTTCAATTTAGAACAAAAATGTACTTTTTTGATCACCAAATATTGGAGAGAAACACTGAATTTTTTGTGTAAGGCGTGGTCAAAGAGAAAGACCTGTTTATATCTGTAATGTTTGCCTCCTCGGCACACTGTATACCTTTTTCTTTTGCTATATTCGTGTATAAAGTGACATTGTAGGCCAAATTGGCCCGGCATATTATACTGTTAATGACCATGATATGTATGTTTATGTCGTGTTTGTATATATGCATATCACTATAATAAATAAATACTACTACTACTAATTAGAAATTCATTCGGCGGCCATCTTGAAAAATAGTCGCCATCCTGGATTTTCCATGGGCTAGCTGTCGTATGGAATGCTGAAGCATGGGCCTACTCTTTTGAACCATCATGCCAAATTTTACTTTCAAATTGTTGTTATTTGCTCCACTGTAACAGTTGGAACACATTTTAAGAGCAAAATTAAGATATGCTGTTTTACTCGGCTGGAATAGTAATTAGGGGGGGGGGGGGTACATAAACGGTCCCTGAAGGTACATTTATCCTGAAATACCTTCGTGTGAAAATTTTTTTGAAGCTTTTGGGTATGACAATTTAAAAATACAATTTCAGGCCATATAAAACTTCAAAAATGTCAAATATATTGATATGGCAACATTTTTAAACCTGAAACGATAATAAAATAGGTCAAAACATACTCATTTCACAAAATTTATGAATTATGTTGGTACCTATGTCCTAAGATTATACACTAACAGAAAATAGAGGCTAGACAATGTTTATTTTTGTTTGAAAAAACACCTTTCTTTTGGCGATTTGCCGCTCCTCTATTAACGCCCTAAGATCAAGGGATTAGCTTGTTGTCCTGTCTCAGGTTTGTGAAATCAGCCGTGACCAGTGACTTGTTTTGTTCAGCTTTTTAGTGTCAATTATCTCAGACACGGTATAGACACAACGGTTTTATTAGTGTTAAGTCAAAACGCAACGAGTCAAGACACAGAAATATTTGGTCAATAATTGCTCTTTTTCACAACTTAGCTGTCCAATGTTCTGTGTGTGTATGATCACATCAAGGAGGAACAAATAAATTAGTTGTGCGTGTTTAAAAAATTTCATAGTAACACTAATTCACTAATCGCTTTTTAAAAACCGTTGGCACTTAAACTGTCTGATGGTGTGAGGTTCGCGAGATTTCTCTGGAGCTTATCAGTTAGACCAATGTGACAGGAATGCCTCGCAGCCACTCCCACTGCCCTGCGAAATATGTTTAATCGTACCAAGCTTATATACACATACAAATAAATAATAGTAGGCCTAAGTTACTACATGTATTCAAAATGTATTCAAAAAGTATTCATGAATACAGGGCTTTTTAAAAAGTATTTGAATACAATACGAATACTTGTATTTATAATTTTTTATGAATACTGAATACACACGAATACTCAAAAAATGTAATCGAATACAGATGAATACGAATACTGAATACGAATACCCCATGTCTGAGGGGAGGTAACTTGAAACTGGCCTTTTTCTAGTTTCAGCTTACCGGGGCTACGTTGAAACTTGTTTCAACGTACCACCCGGTAATCTGAAACTAGTTTCAACGTACCCCCCGGTTTGCTGAAAGGGGGTACGCTGAAACGGCTACACCGGTAGGCCTATGTAGGGTTAATGTTAGTCGACCGTCTGCGGCGCTGGACAAATATTAAATCAACATTACCTACCTCACGCAAATCAACACCGTTTGCGTAACCACTGGTAACATAATAGGCCTACCATTAAAGATTGAGTCAAATACCGTGAAATTTTCATCAAAAAATAGTTTAAAAGTCGGACTATTTGACATGTTGTAATTTTCTAATTACGACGTCCCTATATAAACACAAACCCTAAATTGCATTAGGCCGCCAGATGCGCTAACTTTTGAGCTACAGTGCAACCTGTACATACCGGACCCTGTACAAACCGGAATCCTGTCCATACCGTAATAATTATTTGGTCCCGAATTAATTACACCTAAAACAATACTAATTAACCCTCTCCAAACCGGAACCTGTCTACTCCGAATACCGGACTCATTATTTTCCCCAAATGCATAAATTGTATTGTATTTCACCTGTCCAAACCGGAAGCGATTTTTTTTTTAGATTTTTTTTAAATCGCACGCGGTGCACTAGGGTTAAACAGGTGGCGACAGGTGACGTAAATTCTCGATGGTCTAAAACAATAGTGGGTTAAGTCGACTTAACAGCGAAATTGTGTTTATCTTTTTGCTTAGAACTACAGTCTGCTAAATCCACTTATCAGCATGTAGACTTGGACTTATAATGATGAAACACACAGCGATTGGAATTTGACAGTAGATCAAGTGAAGTTATCAGAGTATTTTTTACCTGCAAAAGTGATTTACAGAAGCAAAATTGGGATCAACAAGACATCAAGTTGACTTAGCGCCTTGTTACACCAGGAACACAGAATATACAGAGATTGTTCCTAGATCAACAATAAACTAATTCCAGGCATTTCCCCTGTGTTGTCTCCACATGTCTCAGAATAAGAATGCGCTAACTGCACTTGCACCGTTGTTCTCCCAGAAACAGAGCCCATAAGCATATAACACGATAATAACAATGTGTCAAGTCGAATTGGTCCTGTGTTGAACAGATATTATGCTGATATGTGCTCCTTTTTTCGAGAATAACAATGTGCTAAGTCGACTTGATCTGTTGTTTTAAACTGAATTTTGAATAAATTCAAACTTTATACATATTATAGATGACTTAGCTGGTTATTATTCTAAAGGCCAAAAATGTCACTTAGCACACTATTGTTTTAACCCATCGTAATGTTCATCCTGCTTGTTATCTGGTTATGCAATGGGGAAAGTGCGAAGTTAGTGTTGGTAACACTTTTTTCTCGTTAGAGGAACTATTATCATGATGATAGCACCTTTACTTTGAGATTGGTAAGATTTTTTAACAACATAATGGATTAATAAAAAAATTGGTTAGTAAAATATTGTAACAAAATCTTTGCCGTATGAAATATTAAAAGGTCGTATCAATTCATAAACATATCAGTGCATCAAACAATAATTCTCACATACATTAGACTGTGTTTTTGGATAAATTTATTCTGTTTGTGATATTTACTGGCCAAATAAATAACGGTAGGTAAAATGAAAAAACATTTGATTGATTCTTTCATCGCTCGATTATTCCTATATTATTTTTTCCTCTTTAGTCAGGGCCCATTTTTCAAAAAGAGGCATTCTTAAAGTTTGTAAGGCATTTCTTAGTAGAATTTGTCATACGATTGTTTTCACACAATTCGGATATGCTGATTCCAAATCTGCCCCATGCCAAGCTCTTTTTTTAGTTTTTCCCTTTCAAAACTGCAAAACAAAAATATATAGCAGATAAAGTCTCAATTATCATGATTATACATCATGTCTGGGTGCACAGCGGATACACAATCTTGACTTTCGTGTTCAAAATAACATTTTGGTTTTGAGGATTTTCATGTTCTAAGACCTGGTCAACTATCACGCAATAAATCCAAGATGGCCGCCAATAATAGAGAAAGTACAATAACGTTTTGCTAAAAGTCATAGAAAATTGTTTTGGTGGCTAAATATAGGTTTTTAATACCAATAATTCTAGTACAATACAGTAATAACCTCTAACTTTTATATTACATGTAATTTCAAAGAAAAATCCAAGATGGCCGCCAATTATACAGCAAGTACTATAACCATTTTTTTCTAAATGTCGGAAGGAAGTTATTTTTGGCGCTCAAATAGTTTTCTGATACAAAAAATTACACAGCATCAATAAACTCTACTTCCATGTTACATATAGTTACGGGGAATGTAAAAAAAATATGATTATTTAAAAACAACACATTAACTATGAGAAAATTGCACAAAAGTAGCATGTGTTACTTTCAACACTACAGGCTTGCTGTGTATATCTCAGATTTGCTTGAATGCCATCATCTTGCATAATGATAATGCTAGAATAGTCACCATCATCAATATATTGATCATATATTTGTGCAGCTTCGGAATTGATGTAGCGACTCCTTGATAGGACGCCATCGGCTACTTTTTCGTGGTTCTAATTCACACTTAATCAAACTAAATGTGATAGTGTAGGATCCTGACATCGTTCAGTTAATGCGGCGTTTATCCCCAGCCTCCTGGACGCGGGGGGATGGGGATGACCGCCTCGTTTCTATACCTTGGTGACGTGCGCACATAAAGCAATGTGTGCGGCCTTGGTATTTTTCCCGCACTTCAGGCGTTACACTCAGCGACTACGGACGTGCCGTAGCTCGCTCTCACTAAGTCAATAGAGACGTGCCGTGCACGGAAGGTTGTGCTTTGCTGTTATCGCATTTTAATCAAATAAACATGACAAGAGAGAAGAGAGTTTTCTGACTTGTTTGAAACCGTCGACCCGACGGAGGAGGAGGAAGTTTGAGTTTTAATGGTGAGATTGGGCGGAGTCCCTCGTCGGCCGTTGTGACCCCATAATGGAACTCCCGGCGTAGGCCCATCACGCCATACTGGTGACCCCTGACGACTCATCGTCTACGCAACAGTTTTTTCACCTAGACGCCAATTGAAAACCGCTGTTTTCAAGGATAGTTTTCATTAATTTTAAGGGATTTTTTGAAAAAAATCAATAGCATTTTTTTGATAAGGTTCGTGAAAGCTGTAGGTCATTATATATATGCCAGTTTAAATTAGTCAGAAAGAGTTATCAGAAGAGAAGCACGTTTCTTTACGTCGAAAACGGCGTAAATTTCTAAACTTTTGGTCGAAATCCCACGTGTTTGGCGCCTTTTCAAGATGGCGACCTTGTCGGTTTCTCTAGAAGAATCCAGAAAATTATTCTCATAGACATAGTCTATCATTTTTTTAATTGTAAGAGTTTGTTTAATGCCTTCATCCTATTAATGCCACTGTAGGCGAGTAGGAAGTGGGTATTTTCTGTAACTCAATTGTTATTGTTGATTACCATAATTGGGTAACGCGATTTTAAAGTCCATAGACGAAATCTCGTCATTTTTTCCGATTTTTTTCTACAAATCGACAGAAATTTTAAATATCGCTTCGACTCGGGTAACCTTTAATAGGTTTAGGGCCAAAATAAAATGTTTCCCTAAATGAATGTCAATAAACGGTCTTATTTGGTGTGTTTAAAAATATTCCCAGGACCGTAGGTCAATATTTTGTACTATTGTCATATGTTATTTCAGAGAATGCTGAATATTGTACTTGTATTTGGTAGGTGTGCGCCATCTTGGACGCTGGTTTCCCTAACTTAGCTCTTCACCCGCCGTTGGCACCCACGTGTCCCCCCCCTAACCGGCATGCATCTGGACAGTGAACCTGTGTTGCCGCATCACATTAGCATAAAATAAGCCGCCATTTTGATTTGGTGGAGATCATTTGTCACGTGTTCCAAATTTTACACGGACTGATTGTTATAAAATTTTTTTAATTGTTTGTAAATCTTCTTTTTCAAAACGATTGAGGGAGAAGAAATGTAAATAAGTTGTTTTGAAAACAAATTCTGCCACTAATTGTGCGAGATTTTTGTTCACTTTGAAACGCCTTTCGGTGTTTGTAATCGTGCTAGGCTATTTAGCGCCTTATTTGGGCACGCAGTAGGTAATGAATATGCTAATGTGAGGCGAGACGGGTATGCTGACTGTATACTATGTACGTACCGCTCAAAGCTTACCGTCACAGACTATAAGCCACATGCTGCCTGCCGCACAGGCTGTGAGCACCGACAATACACCACACACACACTCACCACAGACGACATAAAAACAACCGCACCGAGCACAGTCGGTTTATACGTCAACCAATGAATCGATGCGAGCGATTGATTCGAACGTTTATGAGAATGACTCGGTGATGAACGTACCATTATAAAAAAAATAAACGTGGAATGTTCATCACAGACATCATTTTTCAGCGAAATGATATACTTTATCATTTATCAGCATAGACTACTGTCAGTCACGTTTTAGATATTATTCTTAACCCATTAAAGCCCACTGGCAAGTTTTTTTGCCAGTGACGGTTTTGTGTGACGTCACAATAAAAAAAATATTTTAAATGGCTACACAACTTGAACCCGTTGTAAACTCCCTTGACGTCTTGGCTAACTACATTTTATGCAATTGATAGTTGATACCAACGCTTAGCAACGCTTAAGTTTGTCAGAAGATAGTACTTACAAAATGCTACTTTATCGTCGTGGAAAATACAAATAAGTAGTTTTTTACATATCTTGTAGTAAGTAAGTCAATATTCATAAAGAAACTGTCATGTGTGGTGATTTTCACCATGTAATTGTAATGATAAAAAAAAATTCATACCTATGCATAAAAAGACTAATAATTTACATGGCAAAAAAATTTGCCAGTGGGATAATACATGGTATTATAGTCTGTAGTAATAAACCATTCTGTAAAATGATGCAACGAAATACACTATGTTTGTTATGTAGACTGCCTGGTACTAAATCCCCGAGCATGCTGATATGTTAGGCACATTTCCATCCTTTTCTAATAATAATTGTTTGTCTGCTAAATGACATATACTATGAAGAAATTGCAATTGAAAATGTAGGTACTGGCAAGAAAATTTGCCAGTGGGCACTTATGGTGTCTTTGATTGACATGTATCCTCTCCATGTTTCAATACGCTGCGAGGGATGAGCCAACTACTGTAAAGCAGATCAGAAAGCGAGGAAGTAGATGGTGTCATTGAGATGTGTATGAAATGTACAAGATTTAATGAAAGAGAATGTTAAATCTCCTGGGACCGTATTTCTCTCATGTTCCCCCACAATCTGGTTGATAGCATGCAGAGGGAGTACAACCTATATTCTCAGCAAAAGGAAAGAAGCCTCGGTGTAGATAAGATGGAGGCTCTAACATTGTTAGGTATCATGCTTCTATCTGGATACAATCGACTACCATATAGCAGGCTTTATTGATCAGAATGAGCTGATATTCACAATTCTCTGGTCTCTGATTCTCTGAGGCAGAACAGGCTCGATGTTATCATAAGTGATCTTTATTTTAGAGATAATACTAATTTGTTAGGTGACAGATAGGCATACTACAAGGTTCGACCGATATTTGAAGAGTTGCCTGGAGTTTTCAAGCAGACAGATGTGGCTGAGGATTCAGCATTGACGAAACCTTGATACCTTATTTTGGTAAACATGGCACAAAGCATTTCATCCGTGAGAAACCAATAAGGCTCAGTTTCAACTTGTGGTCTCCAGGATATACATGTATCACGTAAAACCGTATATTTGCGGGTCTAGAAACACCCCCCTAGTCTCAGTATGGAATAAAATTCATTTAAGTATGATACTTCTCGTGGGAGTGGTTACCAGTGTTGGTCACTACATCGACCATATCTAGGGGTACTGGGATGATTGTTAGTAGTTGTACTTGTCACCCCCATCTGGGGAGGGTCATTAGAGATCTGTTCCGTCAGTTGCATGCTGTACGGCATGGTACGGAAGCACTAGTCTACAGCAATCATCCAAGGGAAGCTGCAGCCTCCTCCTATCTGGCCATAATCTAATCGCTGCGCGAGATGCCACGGAGTTTCAGCAATAAATTGCACAGCGAAACCCAAGTCTGGGCATGTCTGGGGGTAGATCGCCTCGACATGCCCAGAACCCCTTATTGGGCGAGCGAAAGAAAACGCTCTCAATAACCCACCATGTCCTATGACCCCCACTCTCACATCATCATCTGTACATCATTCATCTCATTAATTGACTACAACGTTTTTATCGCATTATAATGTCACATAAAATACCATTTGTGCCGAAAAGTGACGTAAAGCAATGATTTACTAATACTGCTACTGGTCACAATAAACACATTTTATTGACCCCTCTAAAGCCCACTGGCAAAAAAATTTGCCAGTCCCAGTAACTACTTTAAAAAAAAAAAAAAAAAAAATTCAAATTTAAAATTGTAATAATGGTCTAATCGTAGCAATGTATTATATTTTCGACTAAGAGGCTCTGTTTTAAAAAGTTGGGCTTTAATGGGTTAAATCATAAATGTCACTGTTTTTCTTCGCAGTCACATTTAGTCTATCAGTTTGAGAACGAAATTTGCTCACGATAGTTTATTTCTTAAGTTTAAATTTTTTATAAATACAGAAATATTCGATTTGACAGTTGCGCTATTGCGAAATATTGCAAATATTTGAATGTGTTTTTCGACTTGTGTGAATTTTTTTTTTTTTCATCCAGGTCGATTTACAAAATACTATTATCCTAGCTTAGCATAGCTTATCATAGTTGTATCTGGCATATTATTTTTATGTACCACTGCGACCTACGGTTTTCACGGTACCATTTTGCATGTGTGTGACTCATACGGACCTTCAGTTTTCACTTCAATCAATACATACCTTTTGTGAATTTGTGAACAGCACTTAGGTGAAACTTCAACGACGCATATTTTTTCAACTAATCTGCAACCCCCGTTTCCGCACCATGCGACATAGCATGAACATTTTCTACAGTCTACACTTCTAAGCTTCAACATATTACAGACATTTTTCATCTGATTTTCACGGCATTGCACAACCTGTCCGCGCCGTCAAAAATAGTTGGCATGTGTTAATTCGACATGCCATTTTAAACACATTTGGGATAGACGCAGAGCCAATAGGCCAGCTATCTCAGATGCTTCATTAGTTAAATAATTTTACAAACACTACTTCATAATGTCAAAGCAGTACGACAGTGAAGGCTTCATGTCAACGCCTCTAGAAGGTTCAGGTGCTAGACCTAAAGATAACTATCATCCCGACAGTGAGGACAATGAGGTTCGATTCCGAGAGGCGGACGAGGAATATCAACGCCTCAAAGCTGATTTTGCTCGAATTGCTCGAGCTAGACGTATGAATTCCCACTCTAGGAGCGACTCCTCAAGGAGTTCTTCACCGCTTGGTAGACAGTCGCAGACACGTGCTACGAACTTACCAAAGTTCAGAATCGCAACTTTCTACGCCTCGGATGTAGAGCTCTGGTTCAATCAAATTGAGACTCAGTTCGCTCTCCACCAGATCGATGATGATGACGAGAGGTACAGCTTAACCTGCGCTGCACTTTCGGGCGAGATTGCATCGGACGTGAGGGACGTGCTGCTTCAGCCTTTCAGGTCCAACAAATATGACAGCCTGAAAGCAATTTTGATTGAGAGGCGAGGATTGACAACACCCGAAAGGGTCAACAAAGTTATCTCCGGCGAGAAGATTGGAAATGACATTCCCTCGCGTTTCCTGCGGCGTCTGCAGAAGACTGCAGGTTTCGGCACCAAAGCTATTGTGGGAAAGGCTGTAATTCGGCAAGCGTTCATACGACAGATGCCCGCTTCCATCAGAGCCCATTTGGCGACTCAACCCGACAGTGCCACCCTCGAAAGTTTGGCCGTTTTGGCCGACCGGGCACTGGCAGCAGAAGAGGACGTCGAAGAGAGTAAGCGGGGGGTCGCAGAGATTAAAGTCGAAGAAACCACCAAACTAGTTGGTTTGTTAGAGGATCTGTCCAAACGCATCAAGAGATTAGAAACAGTAACAACATCGGAGAGGAAACGAAATAAAGGACGTGGACGAGCAAATAACTGTGCTCACGCGCCTGCATTTGCCCCTAATGTACAGGCCTCAGGTTTTGTTAGCAACCAACCTAGTCAGTATAGAAACGCAAAAGATAATGCTCGACCTTTCGTTTCGCCGCCGAATGCACAGGCCACTGAGTTTGTTGATAAATCAAATAATTGTACTAATGCACCACAAAATGTTCGACATTTCGCACCGCCGCCGCAAAATAATGTCGCACAACCGACCGACACAGCCACTGCACAGGTTTGCTATTACCACCACACTTATGGTGAAAAGGCGTGTTGTGCAGTGAACCCTGTTCATACTATGTCTCATTAGGTCAGCGCGAAGTAGCGAATATCGCGTTATCTCACTCTAAGTTATTATATGTCGCAGATAAAGGACACAAATGCAGATATTTAATCGACACGGGCGCAGCTGTCAGTGTTTTGCCGAAATCTTGCGCTAACGGGATTTCGGACGCTGGCCGTCTCCCCCTGGTGGCAGCTAATAACAGTACTATACATACTTACGGCAACTGTAAACGCGTTGTCGATGTCGGCTTAAAGCGCGAATATCCGTGGACGTTCATAGTGGCAGATGTGCAGCAACCCATAATCGGGGCTGATTTTTTAATCCACTATAATTTGCTCGTAGACTTGAGAAGCAGATGTCTCCGAGACATGCGTACAGGCCTAGCCATTGCCGCTTCACTATCTTCGATTAAACCTCTGTCATTGAACAGAGTTGATACCGTTCAAAATGAATACACAAAACTCCTCGGCCAGCTCCCGGAACTGACACGTCCTACGACAAAGGGTGAGACCGTCAAACACGGCATAACTCACAAGATTGTGACTAAAGGTCACCTGGTTTTTGCTCGACCACGACGTTTGGCACCCGATAAGCTGGTTACCGCCAAACGTGAGTTTGACGATATGATTAAATTAGGGGTCATTGAACCCAACGACAGCGAGTGGTCCTCGGCGCTTCACATGGTGCCAAAGAAAAACGGCGATTGGAGACCATGCGGGGACTACTATAGTTTGAATGCACAGACCGTACCGGACCATTATCCGATTTCTCATATTCAAGATTTCACGCAGCGGTTAGCCGGATCGGAATTTTTTTCGAAGATCGACTTAGTCAGGGCTTATTACCAAATTCCGGTGGAACCGTCCGACGTACACAAGACTGCTGTTACCACACCTTTTGGCTTGTTTAATTTCACTAGAACACCATTTGGTCTAAGAAATTCCGGTCAAACGTTTTAGCGATTTATAGACCACGTGACACGCGGACTTGATTTCGTTTTTGTTTATTTGGATGACCTACTGGTAACCAGCCCAGATCATAAAACGCATAAGAAACATCTACGAAATCTTTTTGCTCGACTATCGGAGTACGGAATTATCATTGGTCCTGAAAAGTGTCAGTTCGGAACAACTGAATTAAGTTTCCTAGGTCACCACATTTGCGCCGAAAGCATTTCGCCGTTACCCAGCGCCGTTGACGCGATCGTTAATTTCGTTAAATCCGAAAAGCAACGAGCATTGCGTAGATATCTGGGAATGGTGAATTATTACCACTGTTTCATACCGCATTGCGCCGCGAAGCTGACGCCACTCAATAATCTACTGACTTCTGCCAATGAAGGCCATACCAGACTGTCACCGAAATCAAATTTCGATTTGAAGTGGAATAAAAACGCAGAGTCAGCATTTTCTGAGTCAAAACAGATATTGGCAAACGCTACGCTACGCTAGTGATGTCGCCGTCGGTGGCGTTTTGCAGCAATTTTTAAACGGTATGTGGCAGCCGCTTTCGTTTTTCAGCAAGAAGCTGAACCCAGCAGAGACACGCTACAGCGGGTTCGATCGTGAGCTTTTGGCAGTATACGCTACAATTAAACATTTCAGACACAATTTAGAAGGACGAAATTTTTTCGTTAATACAGACCACGAACCGTTGACATTCGTAATGTCATCCGTGACTGAGCGCGCATCCCTACGACAAACACGTCATTTAGCGTTCATCGCTGAATTCACCACAGATATTAGATATGTAAAAGGAGAGACAAATTTCGTCGCTGATGCGCTGTCACGACCATCAGTGTCAGCGATACACAATGGACCAGTAATAGACTATAAAGAGTTAAGTCTCGACCAAGCTAATGACGCGGAATTCACGCGTTTGAGACACTCGACTACATCAACTATGAAGTTCAAACTATTAAAATCGTTCGATAATCAATTGATCTGGTGTGATGTGTCCACGGGACACAACCGGCCGTACCTTACCGCGAAATTTTTCAAACTTGCACGGTTTAGGCCATCCATCGCATAGAGCTACCAGACCTTTGATTAATACCCGATTTGTATGGCACGGCATGAACATAGATATTGCTAGATGGTGTCGTACCTGTAAGGGTTGCCAGACAGCTAAAGTTTCACGTCACAACACTCCAGTTTTCGGAAAGTTCACTGAACCTACCGAGCGATTCGATCATGTCCACGTGGACATAGTCGGACCTTTACCTTATGCCGATGGTTTTAGATATCTACTGACTTGCGTCGACCGTTTTACACGTTGGCCCGAAGCTATACCTATGGTAGATATTAGAGCCGAAACGGTCGCCGATGCCTTCTTCAGCGGGTGGATAGCACGTTATGGTACCCCAGCCACTATCACCACTGATAGGGGCGCTCAATTCGAGTCCAAATTGTGGGACAGTTTATGTAATCAATTAGGGATTATTCGGAATCGTACCACGAGTTATCACCCTCAGTCGAATGGCATGGTCGAACGTTTCCACCGTCAATTGAAAGCCGCCATTATGGCGCACGAGTCACCGAACCCGTGGACTATCACGTTACCTGCTGTACTTTTAGGAGTTCGTTCAGCCGTGAAAGAGAGACTGGGCAGGTCAGCTGCCGAGATGATTTACGGGACAACCCTTAGACTACCAGGAGAGTTTACTAAACAGTACAACGTCGACGCCAACACTGATTTGGAGAATTATTCAGACAAGCTATGCGTGGCCATGTCGCGTCTCCGTCTATGTCCGCCACGTGACACACAACAACACAACATTTTCCAATTCAAGGAAATAGCTACATGTACTCATGTATTCTTGCGCCGAATCGCAATTGCACCGCCTCTGACCGCCCCTTACGACGGACCGTACAAGGTCGTAGCGAGGAGTGGCAGAGTAATGAAAATCCTAGTTAAAGGCAAGGTTGAGATGGTCTCTTTAGATCGCGTTAAACCCGCACATATGGAGTGCGAGCCTACGACAGGTACGACAATACAGCGTAAAACGCCTAGCAAACCACGGAAGTCGACGGCTACCAGGACATCTAGTAAGAATCCACAGGGTCCACCTAGACCTGGTAGTGCGGACAACACAAAAAAGTCGACGGCAGTCAGAAGCAGTAAAAAATCGGCCACAGTCCCAAAGCAAATAGATGTTAAAGTAAACTTGTCTAACAGAGACAATACTTACGTAGCGCCGCATTTGCGAGCCCCTGCCGTGTCCCGCGCTAACAGGAACGGCGGTGGTTTACGAACGTATTCCCGCATACCTTTACATCTACGGGGTAAAACCCCGGGTGCTGCTGACGCCGTAATCGACTCGACTCGACTTCGTGCAGATGGTTCACGCCATAGTTGCGCCTAACGACATCTATGGCGGGCCCAACCGCATACCTCGTAAGAACAATGTTGTTAAATTGTAAATGAATATGCCAGGCCTGGCAGCATTGTGTACATATATATAAATGTAAAGACATTTTTTTTTTAGCAAGTTCATTGCTAAATTACTAATATAAATTATGTTAATTAAATGAATGGGTTGATCGCAGCTTGCAGCAAATGAATCATACATAAAGGACAGTTGGTGTTAAGAGGATAGGACAATTCACGTATAATGCTGCGCTTTCAACCACCCACGCTGTAACCACACTCGCTATATTTGAAAAAAAAAAAAAAAAAAAAATATGCTTAGTTATAAGAGGTTACATATTTTATAACCCCGCTACTTGCACGAAGCAGTCTCCTACACGTCAGTTTGGTCCTACGTTATCACTCACCCGGGGGTAATGTAGGATCCTGACATCGTTCAGTTAATGCGGCGTTTATCCCCAGCCTCCTGGACGCGGGGATGGGGGATGACAGCCTCGTTTCTATACCTTGGTGACGTGCGCACATAAAGCAATGTGTGCGGCCTTGGTATTTTTCCCGCACTTCAGGCGTTACACTCAGCGACTACGGACGTGCCGTAGCTCGCTCTCGCTAAGTCAATAGAGACGTGCTGTGTGCGGAAGGTTGTGCTTTGCTGTTATCGCATTTTAATCAAATAAACATGACAAGAGAGAAGAGAGTTTTCTGACTTGTTCTAAACCGTCGACCCGATGGAGGAGGAGGAAGTTTGAGTTTTAATGGTGAGATTGGGCGGAGTCCCTCGTCGGCCGTTGTGACCCCATAATGGAACTCCCGGCGTGGGCCCATCACGCCATATTAGTTCTTCAGATTGAGCAGGAAGCTTTTACACGAGGACTAGTTGCAGTTGTCAATGAAGCTCCAACCACAATTGCATAGATGTTTATAATATTGTTATCTGGCCAGAGCTGTATTTATTGCTAAACAGGCCTAAAAATACAACGGAATCAATATCCACTTTTTGTGGCAGGGGTTATTGACGAAGAGGATACATTAAAATACTCCAATTGGCTTAGGTTCTAGTTCTGGGTGTTTATGAATTAATTTAAATGTCTTTCTTTTAGAATTGATGTGCTGGTGTTGTGGAAGCCATTGAGACGGTTGAGTGGTACGATAAATGGATGGCATCATGCACAATTGTGCTAACCCACATTTTGCCAATTTTGTGAAAAAATCGCGCTGCAACATGATACAACGAATAAATACAAATTAACACAGAAAGGTAACAAGATCAGTGACCAAATAGTCTAACCCTGAATGTGAAACTCGTATATTGATCAACTTGTTGCTATCAATGACATACATTTTCATCGTTTTTTTCATGTGGGTTAGATAATTAATCTACTATGTCAGGAGCATGACATTCTATAGCATTTAGTTGCCAAGACTAGGTTAGTTACTAACATCTTCTGAAGATGGTGTATGTTCATATTATATTTATAAAAAAAATCATCGTCAGTATTTTCAACATTACCCTAGCGTGTCCTCAACCGTCAATCTTATATGCCCGATATCGTGTAACTGTATTTTATCATAGTTATTGATGGTGATATCTATCTCATTCAAGTTAGGGGAATAGAAATATGTGTAGCCTACATTATGGTTTTGTGTGGATCTCTGAGCCGATGGTTGGGACTTTATTCGTCCAATTATGTCTGAAAACGGTGTTATCAGCGCATTACCGGGCTTTCGTACGGTATCTATTCTGATTAAAAATATAAAACTTAAGATGATACTTTTATCATGATTCTGTAAATTGTCAATCCGATTAAGAAACATAATTTTTGTGTGATGTGCACGTTTTGACCAGCACAATATACCTAGCTACTAGAATCATATATTGGTAAATTTAAACGACTTCTTGTCTCAATAGAGAAGGAACATTTATGTGTGTCATTATTGCCATGGTTATGCAGACCACCTTGATGGATTAACATCATGTTTTGCTTAACCCTAGTACAGGGCTTGGGCAGGAGGGTGCCACCCGTGGCTAACGCATATTTAAATTATTGCTTTCTTCCTTACGGTACTGTAAGAACACGATGCAGGTGGATATCACATAGGCCACATACTAATAGGCCTAGAACGGATATATGGTGAGCGACAGGTTATCTAGTGCCGGACAGTGATCAACAATCATAAAATATTTTTTGTCAATAGTCTTATACATTTTTACAACATGCCGGATATTACGTTTGTTTCCCTCGGCTTCTAAATGTGAAATAATGACTTTATTAAATAAATCATTATTATTACACTGGCCTACGATGTGTCGTTTTCCTGGCGCAACATTTGTTTTTTCTCTCATAACTTTGTGAAATATTTATAATTGATGTTATCACGGCTCTGAATTGGTTTCCCGGGTGTGAGAAACCTAGATGTAGACACCAAAAACACATCCCTACGTTATTTGCAAGCAAAGTTATAGTACATTGCCTTGCAACGTGGCGGCCATTTTGGATTTTGTCCTCTAGCGGCAAACACACAAGGTAAAATTTAGGGGACTTTAAGTATGTTTCTCAGGTGGGATTTAATACACCGAAATGATGTTTTTATGTTCATTGTAAGCCAAGCCGTGATGTAAAGTTGTGACATTTTCACTAATTTTGGCGGCCATTTTGTTTTGAAATTTTGATTGGGAAAAACACAAAATTTAGCTTGGCATGGGGCAGATTTGGAATCAGCGTTCCCAAATTGTGTAAGAACAACTGCATGCCAAATTCTACTAAAAAATGCCTTACCAGGTCAGAAATTTCGAAAATGGGCCCTGACTATTAGTCAAGGCATTAATATTGTATTAAATGACATAATTATACAGTATCGGAGTTACCAAACAAACGAGTGCTGTCTTCATGAAACAGTTAAAAAAATAAAACTGCTGCAATATGATTAACTCCGTAGCGAAAGCACAACTTCTACTACCGCTTTGATATTCAAACAGACTGGGTGATAACAAATAGGCTCTGTGTTTGAAATGTGTGAGGGACGATTACAAGAATGTAATGTTATTTTAGATTAGGCACTAAAAAATCAATGTTTATACAATGACAAATGCGCTCCGTGTGTGAAATATGTGACACACAATTACAAAAAATGATAAATTATCACGGACACAATATGCATATGTATATGTTCTAAAGATTTTTTTTATTTGGCGCCGGACGCGGAAATAATGAAGTCCTTGCAAAATTTCATGAAAATCGGTCTTTCATGAAAATCGGACTTCCTGTTTAATTATGTAATATTAACAAATTATGTTATTTGAAGTTCCGGGAATTTGGGAACTTGAAGTTCCGGAAACTTTGGAACTTGAAGCTCCCCGAGCTTGGGAACTTCGGAACTTGAAGTTCTGGGAACTTCGGAACTTGGGAACTTCGGAACTCACTCTCAAATGTCCCCTAGCATAGCCTATAACTATTTTAATATAAGTTATCATCACACATAGTATAACAGCGTTGACGAATCACGAGGCGTAATCACATTAGATTATAGCCAGAAATCATACTGAGCTCCACGCCAGCCATTATCAGGATTATGCATTACAACACACGCCGGGAATGAAGATTTATTGTAGATCAAGTTCAGATCAATTATCATGGTATAATGCGTGCAGATGGGCACACATTTTATAACTTGTATGTAGGCCTACCATACTAAGTCAGTTGCGACAAAGCTTTTGTTGATGAGGGATCCTCATTATGTGTTTTATGTCGGTTAAAAGCATCGTGGTTCTGCATTCTTAGCCGTGAAGCCCGTTGTGAAGGCCTCCGACTTCGGCCTCGACCTTTTTTCACAGCTGAGAATGCAAAAATATTCGGGCTTCATCCTCTGGGAAATGATCACAGTTATTTCAATCAGTATCAACTAACCTATTTGACATCCAGGTCCACGCCATTTATAAGTAGCCTGTAGACGGGAATCATCGGCGTCAGAATCAGCGCAGCCATCCCCATCACATTCTCCGGTCTGACTGTCACATGCCTTTGTCTTACAGTGACACTCAAATATACATCCCTCTCCGAATATACATACGGCTGAAAAAAAGGGATGCATGATATACATAGAAGAACTATTAAATCATTTAGGTTAACATAATGTTAACAATTTAAATTGATTCGATGATCACAAAGATAGTCTAACTGATAAGCCCAAGTTGAATATGTATATAAGCTTAAAGATATGGATAATACATATTCCCCAACACATACACGACGTTAAGCCGATGCTGGGTTAATATCAGGTAGATATGCAAACGGTGTTCATTTGAGTGCGATATGGGAAAATACAACACTCGTCCAATGAATAAGATGTGAGCCTTTAGGCGAACACCTTATTCATTGGACATGTGATGTATTTTCCCATATTGCACGACAACTGAACAACGTTTGTATTTTCTCACACGATGAAGTCATATATGACATAACTGTCATTGATTGTGCTTCAAGCTACAGCGAAAGTGCGATATGGGCTGATACCGATATAAGTCTCATAGTGAAAACCACTGCGCAGAGTGTGAGAAGATGTCTGCTTATGTGCATGAATGAATGTCAAGTGAAAACCGGGAGTTATTGTATCACCTAGCACAATTTATCATTATTATAAATAACGTAAAGAACAGTTTAAATGAATAATGATTGACATGCCCTTGCCACAGGCATGTTATATCTACTCACCCTGTATCGCACACCTGGCTTCTTATGTCCTACGGGATTTTGAATAAATTACCTTGTTACCTTGTTTGCTGGCGTGATCAGTCACAATAACAATATATTATAACTGAGATCATACGTGGGGATCAGGTTGTCTAAATTTAGCCGAAAATTGCAATCGTTGAGTTTGAGAACAATATTACAATTTATTATGAAACTATCGCAATCAGTCACATGCTATTGGAATGGGACTAGTCATCTGAGTAAGTGGATTATAGTGACACGCTGTGTAAATAAAACAAGAAACGTTATATAATTAACTATGCAACAGTTCCGTGTTCCTTACTCATCCTAGCAAATCCACTATGTGTTAACATGGGATCGTTGATCAGTGTTATAATCAGTGCAATATAATCCGGTCCGCGTTTTGCCACCCCGGGAAAACCCGGGCTGGGCAATAATGCTTTTTAAGCAATAATGGGCAATAATGGGCAATAGTAAAAAGTTTAAAAATAAATAAATACTAGAATATCACAAAGTGAAAAGTAAAAATAATATTGTCAAAGCACACAATAATGGGCAATAACATGAGCCAATTGTAAAAGAAAAGGGATAAACAAAAAATTAAATGACGAGGTGTGGCAGTCGAATTGGGCAATAATGCGTAAATATTTAAATAAGGGAGAAATAACTGAAAACAAAACATTTATTTTATTTGTGTTATTATAAGCAAACGTTTATAATAATGTCCAGCAAGTTATTTAACATTGGGAGATTCATATCCAGGGCTAAAATCATTTTTTTGAATTGGGGATGGCCATGTACATTAAACGGGAGATTTGTTTTTCATAGATAATATCACCACTAAATTTAAAATTGTGCAGGCCCTTATAATAATAATAATATTTTTTATTCAGCCTTCCAAAGAAGATAACAATACATACATACAAATATTTCAATTGTAAAATAATAGTAATATAACGACTTTAGCAGCAAGCCTAAAATATACCGGTCATAAGGATTGCGGCTAAGCAGTACTTGCCAGACACTATCACATATGCCGTCTTCCGGCATATATAATAAATCAAGTATAACTTTTAAAATATAATCCTCTTATTTAAAATAATGTTGACAACAGGCTATCAGCACTGATCAACTACCTTCCGTAGTGGCTTCAAGTGGCGTAAAGCGTCATTCAATTGTTTTATTCTGTAAACCTTTCCAGTCACCATCTGGTCGACTTTTTGGGGACCACTATGTAAATAAAGGTCACCAGACCCTTTATAGTGTCTTTTATCTTTGGTGACCAGTATGGTGGCCCCGATTGTTTTAATAATCATGCTAACCGAAATAAATCAAATCAAATCAAAGACGGACGTTTTGTATGTTTTATGTTGCTGGAGGTGGTTAACATTTTCAAGGGGGGTATGAACATGATAAAAAGCTTATTTTGCTAACCACATGATTTCAAATCGACTGTCAGACATAAAAGGACACCATATTGTAATCTATTTACACATGCGTTATTGACTGTCTGATACTCCTCACATTATATTTTAATATATGGAGTCCTAACATGCAGGTATAAATTGTAGGTTCGTATACATGCATATCTTATCGGGTTCCGCCACATAACTTTGGATCAAGGGACGCAAAACCCTGACAATTTGAAGATAGAAAGCATAGATCTAGAGTAGATAAAACGTAACTCACCATCAACTTTGGTGACTGAGACTGTAAAAACTATCCAGAATATATAAACAACCAGGAAGTAAGATATGCCAGTAGGTACGTGTCCAGTCATGGTTCTGTCACAAACTACAAACACTCAAACACATATAGTCAATCGCTTATAAGAAAATACTGGCCTGCATTACATGTGCATGTTTGTAGACCTATTCATGATATAACATATAGAAGCACATATAAGACAGGCAGTCATGCGAGTCGAGCCCCTGCCACTATGTAGCCTATATGCCGCTTATTACAAAAAACATATTTTTTCTGCACAACGCGTGCATTAGAAACACGACAATTTTCGAATAAACATTCCTCCAGCTATGTTTTTGTATTTGTTTTTTTTTCATCGCCCGCATTAACTGTTTGAAAAATTGGTCGCCCTCATTAACTTGTCCAGCAACAGGTCCAAAGTTTTTTCTTATTTTTGTTCCGCCCTCCCGCTCTAGTTTTTTTCTCATCTAAAACATAAATAAATAAATAAAGTAACCTAATGGGCAATGACATGATAGCTGGGGGAAAGAGTGCGAGGTAATGCGTGCGAGCTATTGGGTTATCGCTCACCTGCGATTTTTCGTATAATCACAGGCAGTTTAGCCTATATGTGCACAAAGGTGGCCTAAAGCCCGATTCATTTCATTTCATTTCATTTCACAGGCAAGGGGGAGTCGCGATCTCTGCGAAATCTCGTGAAGGCCTATATTTTTAATTCCGACACAGGCACTGCAAAACAAGTGTTTACCCACCTTGCTGGCTACACATATCTCGCGAGTGTTAGCTCGATTAAGTTTGATAAACACTTGAACTCCGGCGTATAAATTGTTCTTAACTGCTGAATTGAAGGCTTACACAGTTTTAGGCCTACACCAGATCGATGAATTAAACAACGAAATACACATTTTAAACATTCGAGCAATGTAATTCAGATAATAAAAAATATGTTCACACAACAGTTTAACTCATTAGTGCATACATTGAGATATTTTTCATATTTTCCAAAATGTATTATGCATGTATATATGTACTCCTTATATATCGATAATATACGAAAACACAGGGACCCTTATTCTCGTAAAATTTACAATATATCGTAGGATCCTGACAACTAACTTATTATTATGTCAGATACGTTTATTCAAATTGGAAATGGTCAAATGTATCTTGGTATCAGAGCCTATTTTTGAGAAGGATAAACAACATTCGTATAGTGTCTCACAGACAGTGACACTATGTAGCAACGATAGACCTACATATAGTTAGCAGTGAAAACAACATCCCAGCAAGCACGATACGTTGACCCAATGCCGGGTCAATGTTGGGTCAGCGTCGCAGACGGTGGGCCGTCATTTGGTCAACGTATCGTGCTTGCTGGGATGTTGTTTTCACTGCTAACTATGTAGGTCACGTGTTTGCTGGGATATGACATATTTTTGTTTTCCGTATTATACAAGGTGTAACATAAAATATACCCGTACGAGTTTTAGCTAGTGATCTTTACAAGTGGACGGAAAATAAAGATTAGGAACAAATAAATATTTGGAACCTGGATACCATACCGTGGGATGCACCCGTGATAGGAATATGGAGTAACGACTACACCGCCCCCATGTGGATTGGTGAACCAACAATATTGTTCACAAAAACCCATACGTGTTAGGTACTACTGCCTGAAACCGCCTGGTTGATGTTCGAGGTGTCCTAATGGTACGTTAACCCTCTAAGGCCCCACGATACATTAAAGCATCATTTTACATCATTTAAAACATACTTGTTTTTCTCACAACTAATTGGGGTTTTAGAAGGCAAATTTCGATGAAACTGTTCTACGAATATATGGTAATTTTCTTTAATTTATCACCCACTTCCAGTCATTTTAATCACTACAAGTAAAAAGTATTTTATTTCTGATGACCTCCAGAGAGGTAAGACAGACATATACAGGTATACATGGTGGATGAAGATGATAATGGTAAATTCAGGCTCGGAAGGGTTAATAAACTCCAATAAAATCCAGTACACACGAGACGTTAAACCAATGGTAATTTTAATGCTGGGGCAGCGACGCAGACAGTGGACTAACATTTAACCGCTGTTCTGTCAACACATGATTCAATGTGTCGCGCTAGTTATAACAAAAAATAAAATATATTACACAATACGTAATACACTTAAAAGTGACCATACATAATGTTATGTAAATGCTGAGAAATAATTGTACTTACCAGGAGTATGTGAGTGTTGTGGTTATTATGTATTTCAATATAATCTTTTAAACGCAAATCCTCATAGTTTGCCTTTTTTTAAGAAATAGTCGTTTATGGCGAAGATGTGTGTGAAAACGAAGTCTTGCTCTCGCTAAGAAAACTCGGGGTATCCACCTTATGAATGATAAATTTGCGTTTTAAACCGACCGTGTCCAATAGATTCCTTGATATTTGAAACCTTATATTGACTCTAACTTTTTAAATTGATCAAAAATTGACGACGATATGGTGACGATATTGTAGTCCTTTGTGTGCAAATGAGGCGGGGGGGGGGGGTGTCGGAATTAATCTTGTAGGCTCTTCATAATTTGCAGATACAATCTATTTCACGTCCATAAGCCTCTTGACTAGCTGTCCAGATATGTATAAATATCGTTGTATATACGAGCAGGGCTAGGCTCAATATCTTCACCATTATTAAAATTATGTAAATATGACCTAAGTATCGAATGTATAACTAAGTATGTATGAAGAGAGTATACTGTGCACTGATGCGAACAATCTGTTTCACATAGGCGAAAGTTCCTATCCATTGTACACTAGCGTTATATATTAACTGTTGAGCAACAGTAACCTAAGCTATAACACGTATCAAGCCTAGGCCTAAACACATTATTTGTCTCCCAACATGATATAATAAATGTAATATTAGTGATTTATTTTAACAATTATACTATACGAATTGATATTAATTTTAATTTACAGAGACATATTATATATTATATGCGACCTACCGCATAATATGTTTACATGTAACCAGTAGAACTGTATTTATGTCACTTAATACTTATTAGTTTTAATAAATAGATACATATAATATTCGAACCACGGCATTCTATGCTTACACGTAACCAGTAAAACGGTATTTAGGTCCATTCATATTTATCAATTTGAATAAACAGATACATATACATGCGACCCACGAAATGCTATGGTTACACGTAAACAGTGAAACTGTATTCAGGTCAATTATTATTTATTGATTTTAATATACAGATTCATATAAATGTGCGACCCACGGTATGACTTATGTCACTTAATATTCATTGATTTGAATTTACAGAACCACGATTTGATGTAGTTACACGTAGCAGTAATAGTCTATTTAGGTCACTTAATATTTATGATCCTTGTTTTAACTTCAACAAATAACCTAACTCTAGCACACGAGCACGTCTCAAGCTACATTATCCAGCGAGCCTAGAAACACGTATATCATTAGCGTAGTTGATATTGGACTAGACTCGCTAGGTTTTTCAAAATCCCGATAAAATTAATGAACGAATAAGAACGCCCTGGTCGGATTTTAATAAGGTCAACGTGGGTCTTGCATGTTTACTAATATGATTTAGAGTTGATCAAATATATCTCATTGCCCAGTCATATATCAAGAATACTTTTGACCAGTAGTTTGATGCATTGGACATGGTTCAACATTTTGTGTTACTCGTTCGTGTATGTTACACCAGCGAAATCTTTAATCAGTGAGATTCAATTGGTGAAGTCACAGCTGTGTGGCGTATGTCACCTCACAGATACAAACAAAAAACGCCAGGCGCGGTATTCACATCGGATAATTTTATTTTTTATAGTGTTGTGTATTTTTGGCAATTTTTTACAGTTAAACTGACGTCCCCATGAGCAAAATCGATGTAGAACACACGCCATTCTAAAGGAGGAGGGAATGAAAACTTAATCACAATATAATATATAGATAGCGCTGGTGGAGTATCGCTTCATTCAGTGTATGATCCCAATATGCATGGCAAAAAGCTTTAATCCTATATAACAATCAGTGTGCGGACATAAAGGAATAAAACAAGGGAAACATAATAAATATGCAGTAGAAGCGTCACTCACGTTGTTATTATCAGTCATGTTTTGTGATTTGACCATTTTTGGTGATATTTGGCAGATTATTATTTTATTAATTTAGTTCTACAATGTTCATCGCTAAAGTGTAGGTATTGACGGCAATACATCACACTCGGCTGTCTAAAAGAATCAATGTTTTTTTAGAACTACGTGATTTAGCCATATGGGTACGGAAAAGATTATACACACAAGTGCATAATGCTGTATGTGAACACCAGGTATTCGATCAGTTTATTTTTGATATATATACAGAGGAAGAGCTCATGGTTACACTGTTATTAAGTCGTCAACAAAACAACGAGTGAAATTACAAGAGGAAGAGCACATAGTTACATTGCGATTAAGTCATCGACATAAAAAGAGTGATATTACAAGTTAAACCTGAATTAGATATGTAGATAGGCTACTGCATTAAAAAATAAACATTATTTGGAAAATATGACATTCATCGTAGTTACATAAGTATACGTGTGAATTGCAGCAGAGTACACAGGAAAACCCCAGTCACACATACCCGACGCACAGCAAACGGCTTAAATTACACAAATTATAGCAGTGCGTCGTTGTGCGTCAATGCATTGTATCAGGATTAGAATACAGCCAGCGACTTTAAGACGAATGAACAGCGTGCTATTAGTAAATCATGTGTATAAATCAGCGAGTACGCAGCTTTTTGCCACCGCGTTGCCCGTTAGCAGGGCGACAAAGTTAACGAATACACCGCGCATCGCCAGCGCGAGGCACGGCTAAGTCCGGAATCATTTACCATGCACATGGACGTTATATGTAAGCTGGACATGCGTTAGAAACACGTTAGATGGGTGCTATATGCACGCTCTGTGCCGGAATTTTTTTGTGTATTTTTCATAGCCATAAGATTAATTCACACAAAGTCATATTCGACGCACGACCCACGCACTGAAAATGGATTATTTTTGCTAGAGCGTCTGTCGTGCGTCGGTCGTGCGTCATCACTCGTTACTGGTTCGTGGAGCGTGTTGCACTAACGCTGCACATATTTTTGTGCACACTGTAATCGCCAAAGGAAATTGTGCATGTTTGAAATATTGAATACATATGAACGCATAAATATACACGCCAGCAGACCGTCAGAAACACGTAGGGCGCGCTACAATAACGTCATATTAACGCTAGATACACGCAGAGCTGACGTTCAATGCTCGTCGTTTTTCGGTTTAATGTCTACCTAGCGTAATCCGGGCGCATGCATAGCGAGTATCATTCTGCGATTATTCGCGGGCCTCGCGAGTCTATTGTATGTCCCGAGTTCTTGTAGCGTTTCAATAACGTGTACCTGGCATATAAAAGAGTACAGCCAACACCTCCTGATCACTTCCCCTCTGATTATCATGGTGATGAAAAAGGCTCCATCGCAATAACGTGTACCTGACATATAAAAGGGTAAAGCCAACACCTCCTGATCACTTCCCCTCTGATTATCATGGTGATGAAAGAGGCTCTATCGCAATAACGTGTACCTGACATATAAAAGGGTAAGGCCAACACCTCCTGATCACTTCCCCTCTGATTATCATGGTGATGAAAGAGGCTCCATCGTCAATAACGTGTACCTGACATATAAAAGGGTAAAGCCAACACCTCCTCATCACTTCTCCTCTGATTATCATGGTGATGAAAGAAATGAAATGAATCGGGCTTTAGGCCACCTTTGTGCACATATAGGCTAAACTGGGCCAGGAGAACCTCCTGAGGATGGTGAGATGATTGAGATGACACTGTCCTCCAGACACAGGATTCGAAATTCGAGCCCTGGCGGTCTGAGGCCGAGCACGCTACCTCTCGGTCACGGAGGCTCCCCACAATACTAACTTTCACACGTGGATGGGGAAGAAACATTTTTGTTTCTTTCAAACCGCCGAGACCGGGAACCGAACCCCGAAGAAGAAGAAGAAAATAAATTTATTTGACCAAAACATAATTAATTACAAATAAAGTGAAAAGTACAAATAACAAATAAAAGTCAGGAGACCATAGTTAAGACAAAAAAATGCCGCTACCACTATGGCCACCTTTCACACAAGAAAACATAATTTCAAGATATTCAAGTTGCAAAAGGGTCAAAGATTATAATGAAAACGATATTGTACCAGTGATTACATAATAAATATCTACAAACATGCAAAAATGTAGATTGATTTATACAGATATATTTCAAATATATAGCAAAATGATAATGAGACGGTCGTCCCAACAAAAATGTAAACTAGCTTGTCATGATATCATAATAATAATAAAATAATATTATGTCAATACAGCTTGTGCAGAGCCAAAAGGCAGCAACTGCACACTTGTAAAGTAAGCGGATGCTGCCCTTTGGCTCAACAAGGAAGAATGAAACAAAGCACTTTACTCAGCTCCAATGGAAACAAAAGGTCGGCAGACCCGACCCTTTGGTACCATCAGAGCGAAAAAGGAAATTATGAAAGAGTAAAATGAAATATGGTTTAACATGCTAAATAACATTAAAATCAATTTTGATTCAACATGTTACATATATAACAGTGATTTATATTACATACAGTATTATATTTACTAATACAGAATTTTTTAATGTATTCAGTGAAACCAGTCATACTGTGTGTAGTTGCTTTATTTAATATTATTAAAGGTGTATTGTTAATGACAATGGGTAATTGATATCTAATGCATTTACGTGAGAATTCGTGTTTAACTATGGGGTTTCGCAAATTAGTGCATCCTCTAGTATTGTAATTGTGAGTTTCTAAACCAGTTTGGAAAGTAAAATTTTGAAAATACACAGGAAGACAATTATTTGTATATTTAAAATAAAATTTTAGCTGTTGAACATAATGTAGGTCATATATTTTTAATACGTTAAGCTTCTTAAATATGGGATCAGTATGAGAAAAGAAATGACTTTTGTCTATTATTCGAATCGCCTTTTTTTGCAATTTGTGGATACGCTTAGAGTCGTGTCCCCATGTCAGTAAACAATAATTAAGATGCGGGAGGATAAGAGAATTGTAAATTGTTAGGAGTGTTGTTTGAGGGAGCTGGTATTTTAATTTATTAATTATTCCTATAGTTTTTGAAATTTTATTTGCTACTTTGGTCACATGACTTTTCCAAATTAGATGTTTGTGCAAAATTAGTCCTAGAAAATCAAATTGTTCAACACACTCAATTTTTTCATTGTTTATTTCTATCTTTGGAATTTCTAAGCGTTTTTTGGGCTGATAAAATAACATAAATTTAGATTTCTGTGTATTTAAAGTAAGTTTGTTTGCCCTTAACCATAGCCTAATTTTGTCCAATTCCTTATTCAACATTTTTATGTTTACTTTTGTGTTATTTTTAAAATAGAAGTCACTTAAATTGGCTAAAAGTGTGGTGTCATCTGCGTAAATAATAGTTTTAAAAATAGTGCTAGCAAAAGGTATATCATTCATATAGATTATGAATAAAAGCGGACCTAAAATCGATCCTTGTGGGACTCCAGTTAAAATATTTGTGAAGGCTGATCTAATATTATTTATTTCGACGCATTGTTTTCGATTTTTTAAGTAATTTTCGATTAAGTTTAGTGAGCTACCTTGGATACCGTAAAATTTAAGTTTGTCTAGTAAAATTGTATGGTTTAGGGTATCAAATGCTTTGGATAAGTCCAAATATATGGTTATCGGTATATTGCCTTTTTCCATTCTACTTGTAATAGTGTCGATGATGTCAAGGGCAGCCAATTCAGTAGAATGTTTACTACGAAAGCCGTATTGTCCTTCATAATAAAGATTGTTTAATGTAAAATAGTTATTTATTTGGTTGTAAATTACACGTTCAAATATCTTTGACAGTGCTGGTAAAAGAGATATTGGTCGAAAATTATTTATAGAGGTAGGATCACCTTTTTTTAAAAGAGGAATGACTTTTGCTAATTTAAGATTGTCTGGGAAAATGCCTGTGGTTAGTGATTGGTTTACTGTTGTTGTCACAGCTTTTATTAAATCGAATTTAACAGATTTTATTAAGAAAGTTGATATATCGTCTACACCTGTACTGTTTTTGTGAGGAATATTATCAAAAATTTTGGATATGGCGTCTTCGGTAACTAGTTGAAATGAAAATAATTTGGAAGTTGGGCTCTTCAAATATTTTTTATGTGAATCTGGTTCAACATCGTTGAGTTTTGAAGCCAGAGTGTGACCAATGTTGACAAAATACTGATTGAAGTGATTCACAATGGTTTGAGTCTTACTAGTTATATTATTATCTATTAACATTTTGTCGGGCGAAATTGTCTTTTTTGTACTTAAAATATTTTTTATAGCTGACCATGTTTTTTTAATGTTAAATGCGTATTTAGTAAAGAGAGAATGGTAATAAGTTTTCTTCGCGATGAAAATACTTCTTTTTAAGATAACGTTAAGCGTACGGAGATTTATTTTTCTTTGCTCATAGTCAAGCGAGTTAGTAGGAGTGTTTTTAAGATCTCGGTACAAAGTGTCACGTCTTTTAATTGATTTTATAATTCCAGCTGTGATCCACTCTGATTTTGCGTGTTTAAATTTATTAAATTTTACTTTCTTGCGGGATAAGTTGTTTTGTTTTGCTTTAGTTAAAACGTTCTCAATTATACGATAATTTGTATTGGGGTCTGAAGTTAAATCTGCACTAATTTTTTCATTCAGATTTGCTGATCTTATTTCGGTTTTGAAATTATTTAGAGAATCAGACGAAATGTTATTTACATAGATGTATTTATTAGCCGGTGTTTGAGTATGATTAATGTTAATGGAAAGTAGATAGGGAAAATGATCTGATATGTTACTAGTTAATATGCAGGCTGATGTATCTATGAGATTGTAAGTTAACTTACAAAAGAAATTGTCTATGAGTGAACCTGACTTCTCGGATAATCTCGTTGGAAGAGTAATATGGGGGTAAAAACTATGTGATGTTATGGTGTCAAAAAATTCATTAAAAATAGGTTTTTGGTTTACTTTAAGTAAGTTTATATTAAAGTCTCCTGTTCGAACTATTTCGCATTTGTTATTATCTAATTTATTGAAAATAGGGACTAATTCATTTATGAAGGATTGGTAGTTCTCATTTCTTTCGCGTGGGGGCCTGTATACGTTTCCTAGAATAATTTTTTCGTTTAAATTTTCTATTTCAATAAAGAGACCTTCCCAAGTAGTGTTTTTTTTGTATAAAGGTAATAATTTGTGTTTATAAAGTTCATTTAAGTATATAGCTAGACCTCCATGAGAGGTGCATATTGATCCCTGTGAAATCATATTATAGCCAGGAATTTGTATTAATCTTAGATCTGAATCGTCGGACAGCCAGGTTTCTTGGAGACAAATAGCGCTAAATTCAAATTGGTGCTGTTTTAATTCATTTAATAATATCTGTAATTGGTCGAATTTGGCGTGTATGGATTGAATATTAAGACTTAAAATAGTGAAATGTTTTCTTCGTTCTATACAAAAAGATATGAATTCATTATTATTAACGTAAGGAGAGTGCTTAATAATGTTAAAATCTTCTATTTTACTTTCATCGCGATCATTATTATTTACTAGATTTAACACTTGATTTAAACTCTGGCGTGAAAGGCAGCGGTGCTAACCACTACCCTAGGGCCCCCGCCGGTGATGAAAGAGACTCCATCGTACAGATTGTTTGTAGAAAAAACACTAAAACGATGGATGGACCCGAGAAGTAAATGCAATGAAATGAGTCGGGCTTTCGGGCACTTTTGTGCACATACAGGCTAAATTGGGCAAGGAGAACCTCCTGAGGATGGTGAGATGAGTGAAATTACACTGCCCTCCAGACGCAGGATTTAAAATTTAAACCCTGGACGTCTGCGACCGATCACTCTACCTCTCTGTCAAGGAGGCTCCCCACAATACTACGTTTTCAGGTGGTTGGGGGAGAAACATTTGTGTTTCTATCGAACTCGAACCTAGTGCGAACCACTAACCTTGGGCCCCCGCCCTGGGCCCGAGAGGCTGAGACTACAATGAATTATATCAGTGTAAGGAAAATAAAATGTTATGTTGCGATATAATAACAACTACCGAAATTAAAATACTTTTCCCCACACTATCGTTACACGTTCAGGGTCTACTTATTGAAAATTATTGAATAAATAACATTATACGAAATTGCAATATCATCCAAATAATACAATATAAGTATAATCATGTTCATTCAAAATCATGATAGAGTAATACATACTATAGATGGTCCGTTACCGAAACAACAATTGATGCGTTTCGACAGTTGGAATACAGAGCCTGACTTTGCTATAATAGGAGATTTTACCTGATTTCACTGGTTTTTTAAGCTTTATTTTTTACTTATCGGCCATTTTCCCTTTGTTGGCTATTTGAATTTTGGTGGCCATTTTGAATTATGTTTTGATAGCAGCTTATATATAGCAATTTAATAATTTGGGTACAACTTTAACTTATTTTCTGCCTCAAACGCACGAGAGATATCAGTTTCAATTTTATAATGTAAGCCCTTTCCATTGCATTGTGTCACATCGTTCTATCGTTCGCCAGCTACGAGCAAAATGTTTCTCTTCCGCTCACTGGTAAAGATTTAATATTGTGGGGAGCCTCCGTGACCGAGAGGTAGCGTCCTTGGCCTCAGACAGCAAGAGCTCGATAAGATCGGGGCAGTCGAGGGCAACGCGCCTGCCCTGCGCTCGCCACCCGCTGGTTGTTCGCCCAGCGCTCAAGCAACAAGCCGTGACTGTGTTATTTCTACAGCTTAACCCTTAGAGCTCTGAAGCATGACTTTTAATCTGTAGTCAGTTGAAGTGGTGTTTTGAACGAGGCACGGATTCAAGTGCTGGAAATTGTACTGATTTGTGACGATAAAGCAGAAAACATTATGTTGTCATAAATTTAGTACACATTTTTTTCTTTTAAAAATATTTACTTCTTAGGCCTATGTACCAAACAAACTGAACAAAATTCTGTGATCGTCGACATTTAGTGTTTTGAGGCTTAATGCGCACTGCCTGCGCTCAATGCATTTGAAACACGCTGTGACTTCGCACTCAACTCGCCCCCTTGTTGACAATCCGCTCTCAATTTGTATTTTTTTATGCGTGGACTGTGCGCCATGTAAGTGTGACTGGGGCAACCCTCGGTCAACGAATTTGGAGCGTGTGTTGTGCTTGTGCCTTGTGTGGTTATACTGGCGATGGTGAGATGTTCTTCTGGCGTCTATATTCACACGTGGAAAAACGCTCATATTTTTTTAACATGCAGAAACTGTACGCATATGTTGACACACACAATAAACGAATAACGCTCATCCCGCGTTCTCGTAAATTCATCAACGAGTTTTGACGCACGCCTGGTGATTCACAACGCACAACTTAAAATTCTGTATTGATTGTATGTCTTACTGGGACTTCAAATGAAATGAAATGAATCGGGCTTTAGGCCACCTTTGTGCACATATAGGCTAAACCGGACCAAGAGAACCTCATGAGGACGGTGAGATGAATGAGATGACACTGTCCTCCAGACACAGGATGCCAAATTCGAGCCCTGGCGGTCTGAGGCTGAGCACGCTACCTCTCGGTCACGGAGGCTCCCCACAATGCTGAGTTTCACACGTGGATGGGGAAGAAATATTTTGTTTCTTTCAAACCACCGAGACCGGGAACCGAACCCCGAACTCTAGCGTGAAAGGCAGCGGTGCTAACCCCTACCCTAGGGCCCCCGCCCACTGGGCCTTAAGGAACTAATACAAATTGTGTGCTTATTTAATTAATTATTTAATTATTTTATTTATATATCAAAAGTCCAGAATTGCATAGCGGCAGGCGGATGCACCGAAGCAAGGCCAAAAGTCTATGCATAAGTTTCGGTACTATGTTTATGTATTTATTTTTTATTTTTCCTATACATTCATATTTGCTCAAAATAGTATATATCTTGTGGGTCGCAGTGGAGCGCGAGGATGGGCGTAGACTGGGTGTGTCAGAGGTATAATGAGATGAAATAAAATTAAATAATACGTATTCTTGTTGTAAATCAGTTGATTTATTAAAATGGTAGCATTCGTACAACTGTTTTGCATTTCAGAATAAAAAATGCGATCACACGGTTTGCAAGGTGTATTTTCAAATATCAAGTAACTGTCATGTAACTCTTTGTGAAATTGGCACATGTGGCAAAAATCTAAATGAATTTAAATTGCAACTTAACAAATTCGACAGTTGGGCCGTCAGTTTATAATCAACGATTTTTTAAAGCTAGCATTATACGCCTCATACTATTAGTAATTAGTAACATGCCTCTGTTTACATGATATATCACGATAAAAATCGTATCAAACAACACGTAACAACAGTAGGTTTTGCAAAATTTCGACAAAAACATACAGTACCACGGGTAACAATATTACGTAATCATGATATTACTACACATTCAAATAACCCCTTTCAAATGTAATATGTGGCGACATGCCTTCAATAATAATGCATTTTAGATGTGTCACATATAATCCAGCTGACTCTAGACATTGATTCAATTTTGAATTAATGTTTGGTCAGCGTCGGTTAGAAACTCGTACGACATTCTGACTCAAAACGTTAGCACACAGTTAAGTTCTTGGCGAAAATCGCACTTTAATTGAATCGCATATATGTTGTATATAAGGCGATATTTGTGAGTATAGAATCTGATGTTGAAAAATGTACAATCATCAAATCTACATAAAACAGTTATATCAGACATCATATTGTTTTTTTTTTAATTTTGTAATGAAGTAAACTATGCAAACTATGTGTATACCTAAACACCTACTAAAGGTCCATTAAATGTTTCTACAGCAATGGGCCACATGTTGATACCGTCGGCCAAGGGTTGAGCAGACAATCGGTGTTGTTGGGTACCCCCCCCCCCTCAATCATCGAGTTCCCACACCAATTAAGAGTGGCAGCTATTGATCTAACCAGGTGGTTACTTTGATCATGCCACCTGAGATAGTCAGTATGTGTGGTCCAATGTGGTGTATGCTGTAAACAATCTTGTTTACATGACAATATACGTCTTGGAAATAGAGTTAGTTTCGTCTTTTTCAGTACTTTACCATTGTTTTTTTTAATATTTTTGTAATTTATTTAAGAACAGTAACCTATATAGCTTCAAACAAATTAATTTTTCAAAAAAATAAATTGACAAAATTCTCATCCAATGAATTCCCTGTAAAAATATCCTATAAAACGTATAGATAATTGTAACTCAAAGTGTTTTGTGTGCACTAGGGAGCAAATAAATATCGTATTAGCCAAATGACAGCATCGTATTTTAATTGCATTGTATATATCTTCATAAATACAGTCTCGAGACCACCAATTGAAAGAGTCGTGTACATTTTTATCTCTAAATACTAGATACAGAGACAAACAGCAGTAATTGCTCAATTTTCAAGTAAGCAGTTACTGCTGTTTACCTTTGCAGAACAGTATTGTTTGACAAATCTGTTATCATTGTCTTGTAAATACGCACTATAATAATTACAAACGTTATTTTATAAAAATAACAAATATTATGTATTGTAGATCACATAGTAAGAAAGTCCATTGCGTCGAGTGCAACAATTTCATAGTGCAAATGGTAGATAGTACCACACAATATTAGACGCCAGTCTGTGAGACAATATCTTATGGTGTAAATTTATAATACATAGTTGCTTACAATTTGAGCGAGCCACATACATCGTGTTTCAGATTACACCAAGACACAAGCAAATTTTTTTTTGCTGTAATAAAGAGCAAAAGGCGATAACTACTTACTTGTATAGTGAGCAGCTGCTGCAGTTTGCTTTTTCAGTGCAGTATGATAAAGTATCTACATCTATACCGTTATAGACATATAACCTTTCCCCATAATACTGGTCTACTATACAACAAAATACCTTCAAAAATCCATGTGGTATGAATAATTTCGTTACTTTACTTCTGTGCTGTTTATCAGAGATAAAATGATAGCAGCCAATAAGTACAATAATTATTATTATATTGAATGGATTTGCTGATCTGGAATTGTGGTGAATAATAAGTAGAACTTAAATGCACCAAACTAATTGAGACATCAGAGTGAATGCTCCAAGACGCTTACAATCACGCTCGCCTGCAATTGAGATATAGATGGGGACACTTAGTGACCGGAGATTGAACCGGATCTGAGACCCAGAGTCTCAAGATTTCCTGACAGCATGAAACTTCTGGCTGAACTCCCAGCATGCCCGGTCGCTATAAACACAAACACCATCTCAATTGCATGCGAGCGTGCTTACAATGCAGTCAAAACTAGGCAGACATGAGACGAGGTTTTGTCGGATCAGAAAAAAATCCGTCCGGGTTACTACATTCTATACTTTTAATATACCTACTTTGATATGAAAGACATATAACACGATTCGACTGATTCAGAGATCTCAATGTTAAGTGATGCCTACAATTATTCAGTTTTTGTCTCAATTTAAAACACAGAATAATAATATAAAACGTTGATCGCCATCTGTAACGCTGGACAACACGTGAAACCAACAATGGGTCAGTGGCCTGTATTTGTTGGGACTAGTTGCAATATTTTAAGGACAACCTCTACTTCATTGTAAGCATTGTTTGAAACATGTATGTAGAAAAATGCAGATCCGTAGATCCGAATCTATTTTTAATAATACACTGACGTCATATGTGTATTATATAACAAGTAACAAATACACATTATCTACATTATAACAAAATAACAAATATACCTTTCTGAATATCACATATTATTAGGTCCACTGATATATTAGCTGGGACTATATTGCGTACACGTATAATACATACATTGTGAGTACAAACATCCGTGCTCAAGACAAAATAAACGTGTTGCTGTAGTGAATCTGCTTCGCTTTCACGCGTTTTAAGATACAATAAGTCACAAGTTGTATCATATGAGCAGACATGGTGATGATTGTTCAGGACTGTGGTGACAAATAGAATAGAGATCCCGAGTACTGCTTCAGTAATAGGCAATTCAACATTTGACTTGCGAAGTAGTAGGTCTAATTTAAGCCTCACTGAATTTGCTGTATCCATATATTTAATTGAGGGAAACGTATTCAAATATGTTAAAAAAGAAGAACACTGGATGATTTTAAACATTTTTATCTAATAACAGATGATAGGGGTCTACTCAGTTTTTAAGGGGTTTTGTCAAATTAACAAAAATGCAAAAATCCGAAAAAAAACTCGGAAGTGGGTGGGTGGGCCAAACCCCAACTGGAATTGTTATTTTTTGGGGGTATTTTTGCGTTTTTTTGTGATTTTTGTGTTGTTTTTTGTTGGTGTACATGTTTCCAAAAAAATTAAAAATTGGATAGGGGGTGGGTGGGTTGGTTGTGGCCAGTCCGAGTTTTTCTCTGATTTTTTTAACTTGACAAAATCCCTAAGAAAGAGTTTACCCTGTACCGCCAGGTGCTTTTATTCGATTTTCACCCACTTCAACTTCAAGTGGGTGAAAATATTACTCATATTTTCTTAATTGTAGACCAAACACACGCGATTCTTGATGTGTAAACACATATTTTCTTTCCTAATAACAGTGATTTAACCCTTTCAGCCCTCACGATGCATTAAAGCATCATTTTACATCCCTGAAAAGAGACTTAATTTTCCTACAACCAAGGGTGTTAAAACGAAAATTTCCATGAAACTGGTTTACCAATACGTGGTAATTTTCTCCCTTTTTTAAACCACATCAAATCGTCTTCATTCACTACAAGTCGAGAATTGCGACAGCAATTCGCGGCTTGTAGTTGATGATGACTATAGTAAATTCAGGCCTGAAAGGGTTAAACACTAATAAAACGGATTAAAAAGGGCATAGGCGATAATAGTGATAGTGGCACAGGGATATACATGTTTATTGTTTTTATAATAATAGTCATATTCATGCGGGCCAATAACGTAGCACTTTCCGTATATAATATCATGTTATCAGTATGCCGATCCTGATTATGTCCGATGGACAACCTAAGGACGGAAATTGACTGTACTTCGTCCGATGCTAATTTTAGATCGGGCAGAATCCGCTCAGTATGAGGCCATATAAGGGGCAGAGTATCTTTTTTCACAGCTTCTTGTTTCACAGTTTTCTCAAAGCGCTAAAAAATAGACCAAGCGACAAAAAGTTTTTAATAATTCATTATACATGTCTTCAGTAGGTGTTTCAGCTTCATTTGAAAACCTATGTTATCGGTCCATGCCATAATAAATTCTGCACTGTTTCAGTGCAGCAGCGACCGACTCTGAAGCATAGAAACGTCAGATTCTGACGTCTAAAGTCAGTCCCCGCGATGAAAGGGTTAAGAGGCTGCGTGAGTATATATAATAGTTATGATGAGAATGACCTGTTCTGAAAACAAGACGCATCGAATTTTCCTTTAGCAGCAGATCTAGCACGATGTTGTATTCAGACAATAAAATAACATTTTGATATTTATTTAGGTTCAAATGATTTTGGGATATACGATTGTCTTCGTCGATATTATGACTTTGTGTAATATCAAAGCGCACCATTCTGATCCCACGTATATCTGTATATGGTTCCCAAACACTATCAGCAGATCTGTACCAGCCCAGCAGAGCTGAGCTTGCTGTAGGCCTACTTTTTAGTCGGTATATATGGCACCACACGTTCTTATATGGCAAAAGAGTCTGTACACTGGTATAGTCAGTAAACATCACATTTTGCTCACTTGTATGAGAGTCTGTAAACTGGTGTATGTACATTTGCGTACAGCAAGGTTGTATACATGTACATGTATGTTTGACATCACGCTTCGCTGACTCGTATAGGAGATACATTGGCGTAGGTCTGGTACTGATCCACGTAATACATACATAATTTGTGCAATAAAGCGTACTGCTCCTGTAACAGCAAACAAAGTACACATTATATATTTTACTGTAGCCGACTAGATACATTATAATTATCACAAAACGCTGGATTTTAATACAGCGAATGAGATTCAGAGACAAAATTCTTTCCTTTGGAAGTAGCAGCACTTAGTAATGCAGCTAAATAATTATTCCGAGAAGATTGATTTATTAAGCTAAGTTTTTTAGTCTTAAGTACACGCACTACTAATTCACGTTTAAAATGTCATATATTTTCTCAAAATGAACGACACGTTATGTAATGTGCAATACTAACATAGTTCATGACTAATTTCCCACAATGACTATGTTATTTTTTTGGTTAATTTTCGAGGGTGACTTTTTGAAATAATACAAAAGACATATACAGTATTGTTCAAATGTACAACCACTTTTCCAATAATAAAAACCCTTACCATTGATTCAATAAATTGTTGTCTGAACAACCGTATGTATCTGACAGTATAGAAAATGTCCACCTGTTGAGTTGTACGTAACATATCCAGCAGGTTCCACGCAGCACACAATACACCACATTCTGATGCTCCGTCCCTGTTATTTATAAGTGGGGAAAATTAGGACATTCTTCCTAGCAAACACGAGACGTTCGCCCAACCTTGGTTTAATGTCGGGCCGAAGTTGCAAACATTAAATTGACGTTGGGCCAAGGGCTCGTGTTTTTTCTGGGCTAGGTTATAACGATTCTGCTTAATAACTTTGTTCTAACAGCGTTTACAAAAATGGTCAGATTTTGATAACAATGAATCTTCAGATAGCTCGGGTGCCATTATTCCACCACTTTATTATGCCATTGTTGAATAAGACTTATAAGCGTGATGGCATTAATTTACAGTTTAAAATTATATGAATTTCAGCGATTTTATGAAGATACATGTTTTAAGACGATATCTGCGAGCAATTAGCCAGCATAATATTCAGAATAATAATTTGCTTGAATTGAAATCCATGATGATAATAAGGAAGATCCTTGAACACAATCAGATGTAACACTATCCCCTAACAAGTGTGTATGTGATCAAAAATAGCCTGAAGCCCGTAAAAATCATCCATCCAATAAATACCCCGAGTAGCATACAAATCATGGGCAGTGGTGAAATAACTGTAACTCAGGAGAAAGTAACGTGTAATACCTCATCATTGCTTCTGGGATACAACATACATGTAGATTGTAACGAAAAACCAGTATCGTACAATGTAGGCTACGTCCAAACTCAGGCGTATTGTGAGGACATGTAAATGGTAATAATTTTTTTTTTTTTTGAAATAATCATAAATGTATTAGCTAGCACTTTCCGCTTTATTTGAATTACCATATGGGTTTACGGTCATTATTAATATTTTACTCATTATTACAAGTATTTAGACGTCAGATTCTGAAGTCTAAAGGACAGGCTCAATTATAGGCCTACTATAAGCAATTCATATAAATCAAACAATGTCAATTGCATTGAAAAATAATCAAAGTGATATAGATATATGTCTTACAGACAATGCATGACAACAGGCCCGATGTTGCTGGTTTTTCTTTTACACTCTTCTGACATTGTGACTGCAGTAATTAAATCTTTTATCAGGTTTTCATCCAGAGATTTTCCTTTGCGCCAACTGTTTATCTGAACCTGTTGCACATTAACAGCTTCTCGTTTTGGGTTCTGAGAACAAAAACAAGTAAATGTCCCAATCAATTGATTCCACATAAAACTACCACCACCAATGCATTGTTCATATAAATAGGTCAACACAAATGTTAGTAAGAGAACAAAATACATATATAGGGACACGATAATGTTTCCAAACAGTACATAAAAATGATCATCTTAATCTTCATTTGTTTAATGTAATATATATTTAAATATTACTAACATTTGTATGTAAATGCAACACAAATAATGAATAAAACAAATAATTTAATCAAAATCATGCCGGTTTAATGCATTAAAGATCAGGTTATTAACATAATCGTATAATAAAACAGTTTACATTTAAAATAACTTTTTTGTACGATGTTTCAATTTTGCATAGATTTACACATTGCAGATTTCAGTAGAGCATTATGTTTGATAACTACATGTCACACTGTACCTTGGGTTGTGAAAGTTTGAATTGCCTGATAATCAGACTGGGACTAGTGATATCGTCCTCGCCTACTCGCTCAACCACGAGCGGACCAGCCGTTAATGGTTTCAAATCAGGCCAAAAGATTGGAGAATCCTACAAAATATGGGTATGATTACAACAATGAATATTTAGCTATATTTCTCCTACCATGAACCTATCTATTAAATGTTCATATCAATGCAGTGGACGTTTATAAATAGAAACAGCATTGCATTGGCATCAAAGCACTGCCATTGATCATTATGCAGTTTTTACTTTCAAATAACTATAATAATAGTCTATTTTGATATTCTGGATTAAACTGTTGCGTCAGTTCATTTAGCAAAATAAATAGTGTGAAATTGAATAATACAAAAAAATACTATTATCTGAAGATGGTAAATTATTTCGAGCTCATATAAGAACATAAAAAATACTTGTGCTGGACAAAACTTAGTTTGTTTAATACAGTAGAATACTGACCTTAACATTTAGAAGTATGTATTGTTGATTATCAAGTGTTGATCATTATGTCACATAGCCTAATCCATACAATAATAACACTGATTGATCTCCTGATTGATTGATTGATTGATTGACTGATTGATTGATTGATTGATTGATTGATTGATTGATTGATTGACCTACTTTATCCATATCCTGTGAGTCAACAAGAGAGATGATCAGGCTGGCATTCCCTTCATACACCATCCTCCAGAAATCTGTGATCGTGTTTGGCAATGGATTCTGGGTGACACAATATCGTCTTTTCTTTTTGTAGCCCTGATAAATAACACATTTATAATTACTATCGTATCATATCATTTATTTTTGTAGCGCTGATAAATAACACATCTATAATTACTATCGTATCATATCAAAACACGGCATCATAGCCTTCCTTACCAAACACATTATCTGAATATTGAAAGCTGAAATAAAAGTAGAGATACTTCATTGACGCTACTAGCAACCACATGATAAACCTGGTAGTTTTATGTTGCCATGGTAACTATTGCAAATGAGGATCAGCCTAGTAAGCACACAAAATTGTATAACATTTAAGAAATGTTGGCATTGTATAAATGTTATGCAAATTCTCGGTGCCGACTGGGATGTTTGTAACCACACAATTATAGTATACATTACATAAACCAAACCAGTGAATACATATATCATAATAACTAATATGTCACAAAATTCATAAAACGAAAACAAAAAGACAACTACATGCTCATTGATAAAGCTGAGTGTTTGTTATACAAATGATCTATGTCGACCGGGATGTTTGTAACCACACAATTATGGTACACATTGCATAAATCAAGCCAGTGAATAGATATATCATAATAACTAATAATTCACAAAATTAATTTAAATTAACAACAAAAAGACAACTACGTGCTCATTGATAAAGCTATATGTTTTATGTTAATTTGCTAGTTCATTACTTACATCAACATAGACAGCATTGATATAGTTAGATCCACCCTGCCATCCTGAGATATACGGACGGATTCTATCAGCTGGGAACAAATAAAAAAAATATCTAGGCTACACCAACTTTTGTGGAAAAGAACGTGGTTGAACAAATACATACATTTTCGATGTACACCAGACCAAGAAATACATGTAACATTACTATGATTCTAATCAAAGAGGGTAAACTAAATCATTGATACAATGTGTGCACACAGTACCTTAAGCTCTCTAAACAAATACTGAAAACGATACACATAATATACCCTGACTGATTGATGATAACACAAAAACGGAATTCGAAGTCAATCATTATTAATTTTCCAATATTGCATGGTATTTTACCTGAATGATATACAATTAATCATATTTATTCATTTAAACGTAATACACAAAGTCGGACAGTGTTGTGCCATAGTTCTTATGGGAACATTTATTTATATTATTAATCAGATTATACTTGAATCATCAGTTGAGATTGTGATACTAGCATTTACCAGGAATGATGCTTCCGTATCTGTTTTTGTCTTTGTTCTCAGGCTTCAGTCCATCAGCATTAGTTGTATTGACAGCAACCCTCCACGAGTTCAGTTTCTAAAAAAAATGTTTTGATGTTAGTTTTCATGACGCATACTAACTGCTAACTCTTTGTAAAATATGCTCGCTGCTGTCAATCATAACAGCTATACTCCACGCCTACATCTTGTTCAGGGTGGAACAAAGTGGCTTAAAAAATCCACAATAGAAACTGACGTTTAAACGCCGAGTGAAGTAATTTCCGATAAATGAAATAATCGAAGTATACTATGCCAAGGTGACTTATTCTGTAGATTTGCAAAAATAATTACCAGTTATGAGTAAAAAAAATAATGAAAATGTAGACTGTTCCAGTCATTGTTAATTCATTTTAGTAGCCGTTAAATCGCAGTTACTGGCAGCGAAATGTATGTTCTCACCCACTTGAAGATATAGGTCGCGGTAGCAAGACACAGCGTCAAGTTGGAGAACATTTAAATGATTTGAAATAGCGGGATAAGGCTTAATTTGATACGAAGACGAGATTATTAGAATTTCTAATGCTGCCTTGGGAGTTTAACAAGCAAAAGTGTTGACTGGGGTCAAAATAACAGAATATATGTTGCGTAATAACTTCTACATTAGAGTCAACCATGTGTCACCTCTTGAAGTCACAAAAATCTGCACCCACTAGTTTCTGGTTCGGGAAAATCTATCACAATCATACAAAATGGGCTGTAACATACCGATTATCAATTCAAGTGAAAATGTATTTAAAATGGAATGCATACTTATTTTGTGCAGAGTAGTTCTGGATACTTCACTAGCGCTTGAATTTATTTTGACAAAATACTGGTGAATTTACTCTGCCAATGCAAAGCACTAAAATACTGATTTATGAATTACCTTTGTGTTTGGAAAATATTTTCAATTCTTTCGGAGGGTGTATTTAAATTCCAAATATTAAATGTTTTTGAACAATATACTGGTAAATATACTCTGCCAATGCAATGTACTAAACATACTGACATATGAATTATCCTTGTGTCTGAAAGATATTTTCAATTATTTCGGAGGGTGTATTTGAATTTCAAATATTAAATGTGTCATGCCCTTTGTGACCGAGTGGTAACTTTCACAGCGATTATTCTGAGTACACAGCATTGATGTATCAACATAAATAACAACATATTTTTCACCTCGAACTGTGCATCCATTAGTGTTGTGTTGGCATACAGACCAGCATCCCCTTGTAAATCATTATACGTACTGCTCAACTCGCTACTGGATATACTTGTATTTCCTATCTCAACATGTTCAAGTAAAACATCATACACAAACACATACTGCCCCTGAAAGAAATAGAGTTTCACCATGACAACATATCAAATGTACAAAAATATACACAATATGATTTTTATTTTATTTTCCACCACTAAGTGGAAATAACAATATGAGCTCATAAAATCATGGCTTTCTCCTGATGTCATGAGCTATTTATGATATTCTTGAACACATCACAACATTTCTAGTGGATAAATATTGATTTGTTCCTTTAAATATTCCTGAACAATTACAAGCAATTCGTGGTTGTTTTGAGCAATTCATAAACATGCAATATGTTTTCTAAAAAAAACCCAGAGATATGTTATGAACACTTAATTTATTGATGTTGAACATTGTACACTCATTTAATACTCTTGAGATGCCTATAATAAATTTCATTTTAACTAATTTGTAATATTTGTTGTCAAAAATGATAAAAGTTGCATTTGTCATTATTGTAGTAGATACTCTTGAATTACAAAGGATGATATCATTGCCTGGCTATGTGAATATCAAAAGGTTTACTGACCAGTGTCTGAACCATGTTCATTCTGTGATCACGAAGAGTTTTAACACAATGATAAATGTCCACGGCTTTCTCCTTATCTGCCATCTGTGTTAAAATGTCTATCGCTATGTATGTACCCGTTCTACCAACACCCGCACTGGAAGGCATATATGTATTGGTAGCACAAACATGAATTATCGTTAAGCAATTGTTTTCAATAAATACATATAAGTCATCATTTTGCAATTTATGTTTTTCTTTATAAATAATAAATCACGTTATCTTAGAGTTTTTTTCTAGATTAGTTTAATTGGTAATGGTTAACTGAGGCCACACGTATCAATCTGACTGCACCAGAAAAATAGCCGCATCGCCTTAATATATTCAGAGGTTATAATTACCTGCAGTGGACGAGTAAAGGTTCTGACCCGGTGGACTTGTGACTGACAGAACGTAACATCCGACAGAAGTGTAGCAGCGGGAATGCATGATCAGGTACACTACGATCTGGCCACGATGTGAAATGATAATGGCGAATAGTTCTGGTTGTGGTCTACAATAGTAAAATTATAATAATAAATGATCGTCACTAACGTTTATTCAGCATATATTAAATATACAGCACGAGAAATACAATGTACACGTTTGGAAAATAAAATAGACATTAAAAAAATATTTTGCTTGAAATCATATCACATCATGTCACAACTTTATATAGAATTCAGATCGCACTCTCTGTTTTCAATTATGGGTACGTAAATATGACGCTCGATGAAAGATAATGTCACGTTTGTTATTGCTGTTTTTATAACGTGCAGACTTCTCAGTTAAGGTAAATCAACCTAATACTAATTTTGTTGTTTAAAGACATAGGAATAAAATCCCGTACTTGAAGTCAATATTATTACTTTTGCCAAAAATAAGCTGCTTGTTTTTTTTATATGTTTCGCTCATAAATGCTGTCATGAGCGTTGTACTACTCACTCCTTTTTTTACTTTAACTACACGGATCACATAATCATTGTAGATTTCCACGGCTGTGATTTTCACATTGACATCACCATAAGTCTCCTGATCACCCTCTGTATCATTCTTAGGCCAGTATGGTGTACATTTCCTCTGTTAACATGTATAATCAATGTGACTACTCCCACTACATACATAATCATGTTAATAAACAGAAAGTGTATTATGTAGAACATTACTGTCAATAATAAATTCTAACGACCAGTATTATATTCTCAGAAGGAGTCGAAAACATATTTTTAGATCTACAAATGCAATAATTGATAAATGATGTCACCAAACATTACTGATATCGTCATGTTAGCAATAAAGGGGGTATGTGCCATGTTTTGAAGGGAACAGGCATACATTTAATTTTAATTGATAAAAATACTATAATGTGTATATGCTGCTGTGTATTTGAATTGAGATAAGATTAGATGCCCATTGTTCTAGAATTGGTTGATCAAATAGTCGATGCGTCGCAACGAATAACAAATGCAGTGAATTATGATAATGTTAGATGCCCATTGTTCTAGAATTGGTTGATCAATTAATCGATGCGTCGCAACGAATAACAAATACAGTGAATTAAGCTTATACGGAGAAAAACAAATCTATTAATCTAATATGAATGTCTGTAATCAGGCATTATTTAGTTATACACATGATAAGCGGAGTACGTGAGTTATTATTTGTTATCTTACCTTTTGATGTTCCACTAGATTAGTAAACATTGCGATTCTTCTGATATTCAGCTGCCATATCATCCTCCACATGTCTATTAGTGTCTCTGTTTTTGGACCTATAACAATAAAATAAGTGTCACGAAATATATCAAATACTCACCTCGCATCTTTTGGTGACGCATCTGTCAGTATAATACACGAAAAACAACGTCAAAAGATACCCATCACAGTAATAATATGCCTGACGAGAAAATCCAGTGAGCAGCTCATTTGCTGTTTTCTATGTATTTTTAAAGTTATTTGGTGTTTCAGAATAGATAAATCGAATTGATCAGACTATTATAAAAGTATAAGAAAGTGTGATACTTATGTTGAATTATTATTTGTGTCTTACCTTGAGAAGCTACGTATACATTATTTTCGCCACCATATCCCTAAAAAAAACTTTTATAATAATTATCTTTTTAATATAATATGTAATATAATACTTAAATATAATTTGTATTATATATGTGTTCACAGTACGGATTATAATACAAGAATACACAATTATTTACGCCTCCCCCCACATGGAAACTACATATACCGCCATAAATTATAGCCCAAAGCTACCTTCTAACATTGGAATCAGACGCTTTAGAAAATACAGTTGATCACAGCATCTGTCGAAATTTACACTGGGCTCGGATCAAGTATAGTACCTACCCTCGTACAATCGAAGTTTTTTTTCACGCAAAGTAACCAAGAGGATCTCCATGCTTCACTATCTCCCTGGTATAAGTATAGTACTCCACTTGAGGCCACGCCCATCCCATTATTTTATTATAAGCCATCATGACTTATTGACTTATGTGATTGGCTGGGGTAGAGTACTATACTTAGTCTATAGGGTGCTCTTTACCATCGGGCCCAAGTTGTGACATTTTAGAATAGCCTACAAATATACATCTAAATATCGTGTATTTGAGTTTCATGACTGACCGGGATATATGACGCATTCACATAGCTTGTATCTGGATCATCATCGACCACATCCAATTCTACACGTGATGAATCATCTTGAAACAACATTAGAGTAACCACATCATTATTAAAGTATCCTACTATGTATATTAATAAAATGTCATTGCAGATACAATTGTGCAATTAATTAAAATATGAATATTTTATACCATATACTAAACTTTTGTTTATTAATTTGTATTTGTTCATCCACGTGGTGGTGATATTGCGACATAAATATAGAGTTTTAAATGAATGAATAGAAGCGATCATTTCAAACACATTTTAATCAGGAAAACGTAATACTTGGATTAAGAGATGTAGTACTTTAGCGTGTATGATATATACGGTAGGCTAATGGCTAGATCGATGTATATCCCTACCATAATCTTAACCTAAGCCATATTAACATTAAAGCTAATAATACAATGCTTTAAATTACGTGTTGAGACTAAGTGTCTGTAAACTGTAGGTATTCTCATTTGCTGTCTATTTTTCGACAAATCATTTGGCATTGAACCAAGAATACTTACACGCCACAATATTTTTGTATCGATTTTTAGGACGATTAATCTCGTTTAGTCCAGATTTTGCCGGGTGCTGTCTGTCTTTAGGCAAAGCCTGGAACAAACAAAAATAAACAAATTCAATTACTAATCCAACGATGAACGTAAATAAAATTATATTTATTGAAAATCGTATCTTGCATAGGATACACTTACCACAAATTCCGTCCTAAATCCACCAGCCTCACTGCGTTTATTTTTTATATAAATAGGCAGATTTTGGACTGGTATTCTAGTTTCGCCGATGTCAGCGCTCAGTTCATCGCCAGACATCTCTCCATCTGTCTCTGTATCGTTATCTGCGAACATATCGTCGCCTTGGATATGAAATGGCGTATCTGCCAATTTGTGAAGTTGCAGATACACCCTTTCATATCATTTAAACGTCAATCACCCAGTATTAGTCAGCATGTACAAGTCGGTTGTGGTATGAGTCGGCTGGTATCCGAATTCCAGAGACAACGATAATCAGAGTATAAAGCCAGATAGATATTATGCGTATCCAGAGAGCGCGGATACACAAAGGAAGAAATCATACTTGTAGTTATGAAAATAATTCACGTGACCATGCATTTGAGTATCTTCATTAAATTTAATATTATACCTTTTATATAGATATTTTCATGATAACAAATCATAAACCATGATAAGCAGTGTGTTCTACAATCATATCTGTTTTCAAAAGACACACATTATTTACCACAGGAGTGCTGAATTCAAGTTATGTTTTTACTCCACAGATTAGATATACACATACATGCAAGTCATTTCGCTAAATGCGGGGCTGTAATAATATTATTAGTATGTAATGTTATTATTGCGTAATTTTACACCTTACCATTTTAATGACGAGAGGTGACAGCTGTAGGTTTAGGTGCTATAACAGGTGGTGGTTGTTTGGTAACATGAACATTTGCTTTGGTCTTCTTTACTTCTGAATATTCTGAAAAAAGAAATACGATTTATATCTAATTAAAAAGTTATGTAGACAAATGTATTTAAAATACTGCTATTATATATATATATATCATAGTATGGTCACTGACTAAAACCCTTGGTAAACAAAATATACTGTGATACTAAATAAATAAATAATTAACAGGTTAAAGGGTGCCATATAAGAATTGTGTAAGATACTGTACGTGTACAGTACATAACCTTATCATTTTGGTCACTCCCTCTCATTTTCCCATCGCTTTTTATAGTTTATGATGCATGGGTAAATTACTGACGGCTATGTATGATCTATCTCCTTTTGACATATATTAAGCAAATGTGGAAATGAAAATTCCACTCACCGGAATTGGTTATTGTTGATGTGATAGCAGTGGCGGGATTTGTCTTGTGTGAAGCTTCATTGGTCATCTCATAACCTACATTCTGATGTCCTCTCTCTGGGTTGTTGTTATTTTCAGAGTACATCCCGTTTTGTTGTCTTGCACCCTTCTTATATTTCTGTCTATTAACACATACTTAATGCAAGATACAATTTTGGAAATTTAATCCACATGTATGTAAATGACAGACATAAAATATTTGTTTTTTATATGCATTGGTGTCAAAAATTAAATTTGAAATTACACGAATAATAGTTGCACACACGTGCTACAGCTTTAGAAATACCTGATTTTTTAAAGAGTTGAGTGAGAACACTTTGCTGAATCAACTTTAGATTAGAGTTACATTATGACCGACCTATAAAAGAAGAGAGCACCGATGACAACCGCAACGATGATTATTATAACGAGAATAACAAGTCCTGCCACCAGTCCGCCATTGACACCACCTACAACACAATCAGTACAATGCCCCGTTAAACAAGTAACTGTCACGATAAAATATTAGGACGTCAATGTGTGAGATGTTCACTAACACCTAACCCGTCAGATAGCATTATAAAAAACATTAGTATCTAATTTGGTGCAAAAATAGCATGACAAACATCCAACACAGTTGCGAGTAGCTCACTGACTAAATAGTTAGGTTGACACGAGCCACTCCTCAGGTGGTGTCAGTATGCCACTGAAATGACACTGAGAAGTTAGGCGCAGGAATAGAAATAACATCAGCCACCAGATTATTTTGACACGCATCTATTTGAACAGAGCTGACAATAATCAACTCAAGGTCCCTGTAGTGTGTATGCATTTTGTTAACAAGTTTACCGTCGATATGACTATAGCTGATCTATAAATGAGCATGAATAATTATTGTTGTATGGAAAAGTCAAGCTGTAAATGAAAATACTAAAAATTGAAATGATCTATACGCTAGGAGTGACTCCATTATTGAGCAATAATGACAAACATTTGATCTAACATCTAGTTAAATATTACCTTTTAAAAACTCAGAGATAACTCACACACACATAACCATTTGGGTTGAACATCAAATGAGAATATACAAATGAAATGTGGTCAAAACGTGAAAATCAGACACAATACATTTGACAACAAAAATAAGAAGAAACAAAAGGTGCGCTCCAGGGCAAGTGCTGCTAACCTGCCACGCTTGGACGTGGTCAAACTCTCCATCACTGCATCAATCACGTACCATAAAACATGTGTAATTTCCTCACAATATCACAACCACGATCTGGCCGCCATAATTGAATAAAGCTATCTGGGACTATTTCACAAAAAACACACATTCAATATACAATATCAATCACAATAAAATACACGAATAATGAAAACAGCTAGAAATTGATGGAGTTTGCTACAATTGTAATAACTGTTATGCAATAGTCTATGGTACACCCCAATTATTAAAGTGTGACATAAAATGTTCAAATGAAGTGGCAAAAAAACTCAACTTCACAGTGCTGATTCATTCATGTGAGCCTGGACTGATTAACTGTTAGTAAGTGTGAAAATAACTTGCACCCTTATTGTGTCCGTTTCATTATGAAAATCAAGCACACACTTAAGTGGATCCGCTCAGTCTCCTCCTCAATACAAAAGAAAAAAAAACTATTGCAAAAGGGGCCTATGTCAATAGAACAATATTGAATTTATAAAGGCAATATTATTTAACTCCAAACGGAGCCAAGCTATATCGTGAGCAAACTATTTCGAAGGAACAAGACGCAGCCCGAGATAACTCTTGTACAAATATCCCGTCCACAGAAAGATGTATGTAGGCCTACTGAGTGTGTCGTGTTGAAGTATTGATCAGTTGTTTCCATGTAGGCCTATTCAATACTAGAGCGCTACAACATCAAGGCCCTCCCTGTGCTCGTATTCTCGTACAGGTTACTATATATCGTAACCTGTACGGGGATACGGGTCAAGGTAGCGACCTATTCTGTATCTGTATATTACGTGGCAGTACGCACTATCGCGCCACGGGAGTAACTTAGCAAGACCTGTTATCATTCATGATATAATTCATAGCCTTATGTGCATGCCAAGTACTCTACATTGTGGATTTTTTCGGGGTCTCGCCGGATGGAAACTGCGCCTACGTCCATTCAGGTTCTTCTACATCCAACTCAAAGTCTGTCAGACGAGCCATCTAACTTACGTGGTTCTCTGAGCCCCACGACACGACATCGCTGCACGATGTCCTAGTGTATACGGTACCTGGCAGTCCCAGGCGGTCACCCATCTAATTATGAACAAGACTGACCTATCCAGACTGAGATCTCAGATCGACATTCCTTACAACACCAATATCCTGCATGTTGCCATTAATGAGAAGCCATATATTAACAATACAAATTATTAGTCATAATCTTTACAATTCTTGTGCTCTTTAATGCTAAAATGCAACCCACCCAGCTGAAAGTATTTAGCCACTCTAGTATGACGAAGGGCTATAGTATTGTGGTAGTTTGTACATACACTATTATCTCGTTAAATGGACATGCTTATATTTCACAACAAAATAGTTATTAAAAAAAACAAATTGAAAACATATAAACATGTGTTTGTGCTATTAATAAACAAATGTAAATAAGCATGTTGTTAACGTAATTTTTTCAACAAAAACAAACATGACACACGCCAAACCTGTTGAGGTTGAAGCAGTCATGAATGTCCTGATATTTGAGCTACTAGGATCATCGTGCATGTCTGTTTTCTCATCAACAGTTCTAATTCCTAGAACTCTGATTTGATACTCTGTACTGGCTGTCAGTCCATCTATCGTGGCTTGTGGTGGATCATCATCAGGATTATATAGCACTATACGTCCTGTTGTCCAGTCTGAGTCTATAGTCCCCTTGTACTGTACATGATAACTATAATACTGGTGAATATTTGACGGTGGTGTATTCTCCATGTGTTTCCACTTGACAACGATAGATGATTCAGTGACGTCAGATTCTTGTATAGAAGAAAGACTATCAGTGGAACCCAGAACGGCTTTATCTGAAAGCATATATACACATATAAGTCAAGTTATGTATCAGCTGATTCATTGCGTTAACGTTGAATACTATGTAAACCCTATACCCCCCCTCCCCCTCCCCCGTACACTCACAGTTAATGGTAAATGTGCACAATTTTCCACTATTCACGATTTGGACCATGCACACCAACAAGTGCATATTTGACAGTTTTTTGCCAATTTGAGTTGTACTTGTTAAATATAGCCTACAAGATAATTATTCAGATCAATATATTTTGTATGCTAACACAATTACCCTATTCTAATATGGTTGCAGGACGCAGGCTTACTGTAATTAGCGCAGCCAAACGCAGCCAGACGCATCCGACGTTCCGGGGGTCATCTCAAAAAAATATTTTGCTTTTGCTATGTATACAATCTATTGAATATGTATACAATATACAACAACAGTATTAAACTATCCTGTTTATGTCTTTCCTAATCATTCATTACTGAATTCGTCCAACTATCCACAATATTTAAAAGAATAGGATATTTTCTTGGTAATCGCAGTAGTCTTTTTTTCAATTTGAAATTGTTTTGGTGATGATACATAAAGCTTTACAAGAATATATTTTGATTCAAACCCACTGCTTTATCGCATTTAAAGATACTTTAATCCCACACAAGAACTAGAATAATTAACCCGAAGTTGACTAAGGTTTATATTTTCTGTTAGAATACATTTAAAGACAAATATTTAGTTCCCTTCATTTTAAAGATTTAATTTATACCCAACAATAATCAACTCTAACTCGATTGCGCGATCCAGCTACATTGGTCTACTCCTGGCTCATTAACAGCTAATCACCACCAGCCATTCCGTTATTTTAATAGGGATAACACATTATAGACCGGCTGCGCAGTTTACAGTTATCCAAGAGGGTGACTGTATTTTGCGCAGCCAAACGCAGCCGATATATCATTTGACAACACATAGTCGTAGTGGCTATAATGCATGTGAATTTCATTTTTGAAATCATTTTTTCCCACAGATAATTTGATCATTGTTGTCCTCTTCTTCTGTAACAAACTATAATTCGTACTTTTCTGCACAGTAAAGATACAACCATTTAGAGACATAATCTGATAATACGGTCAATGTCTGATCACCATTTTGCTTCTTTTTTTGTTTGTAAAAAAAAACGTTTTGGCTATTATTATGATTGTATTTTTAAACTTTGATCCAGATTAATTTTTGATCATTATGTCCCAGAATAGTTTTTGTGACGGTATATATGAAAGAAACATATTATTTTGACAGTTTAGAAACAATAATTTTTTTTTTTTTTAGGGGGAATAAGCAATTTTCAATTGGTTAGATCAAATTTGTATTCATATCGTGTTTATTTTTAAGAACTTCATAAAATCACCAGAATTAGCTGGCTGCGTTGGCTGCGCATTTTACAGTAACCCTACTGGATAACTGTATTTTGCGCCGCCAACGCAGCCGATTTAATTTAGATAAATTATATATAGGCCTATATGTTTCGGAAACCAAATTTACGTCTCTCAAGACAGACCTTGTGTATTTAATAAATTTATATAGTTGACGATCATGTATCTCGCGCAGCCAAACACAACCGATTTATTTTTGACATTAATATGGATTGTGTTTAGCTAAATCAAAGCTACATCTTTGCAAGACAATTGAACAAATACAATATATTATGGAAGCATCGAAATATAAATATACTAAAATATAATATGTAATTGGCATGATAAAATATTTAAAATGATGTAACAAGTGTGACTAGAGTATGTGGCCTGGAGTACCTAAGGCTATGTGACAATACCCTGAGGGTGTCCACAACACCATCTTCTCTGACTATATTTTGTCTGTGGTGCATGCATCTAAATGCCTTCAAAACAAGTGGAGCACCCATATTAATTATGTTAGCTGCCAAAATTTGAGGAAATACATCTCTATGCCCAATATATCCGGAAGGTTAATCAACACTGATTTGGCTGCGTTGGCTGCGCAGTTTACAGTAACGCTATTTTAACTGTATTTTGCGCAGCCAACGCAGCCGCATGACAGGGCAGAGCTTTTTTTGCATGAGCGAGCTATGAAAGCTTTTCTACGTCCATTGGTGTCGCCCAAGTCAACGCATGCACTATTCATTTCCCGTTGTAAACCAGAAGAACACTGTACAGTTACCCAGACCATAGACCTATACCGTTCTAATTCTCTGTCCAAACCAAACGTTTCCAACCTTGACTGACAATATTTTAAACCAATGCTGCGTCGCATACTGTACGTCAACATTAAAAACATTAGTTTAGTGTATCGTGTTTGCTGGGTAGGTCCATGGGCCTCTACCGCTTTATCAGAAAATACATGTTTTCCAACGTTGTTCTAATGTTATCCACAGTCTGCGACGCTGGCGAACCCAACATTAAAGCAACATTGAATAAACGTCTCTCGTGTTTGCTGGGTTGTCATTTTTTTAAATTACCATTTCAGTGCGGACGAGGCTTCTATGTTTAAACTGATTTTTAGAACAGACAATTAGATTGTCAACGTCCACTTTGCACATTAAATTAACCGGCTATTTATTTGAAATTTTCACTCATTTGAAGTTGTAACGCGATTTATAAGATTTGGTAAGATTTTAAGCTTAATTTTCTCTCTTTCAATCATTATATGCTTTTATATGTTTTGCTTTACCACGGGGTTGTAATGTCTATCACTGAACATAATTATTATATAGTCTGTGAGATGAAAATGTTTAATTACGTGTCTTAGCCCAAACGTTTAGAAGATTGTTTCTATCTCAGAATTTTATGCTGATTCTGAAAATCCATTTCCAAAACGCCACGAACCCTTTTGAAAAAATAACATTTTCTGACTTTTTTTGTCTGCTTTTTATACAAAAATATCTGCAATAATAAAAAAATGGTGTTAACCCTTTCAGCGCTGAAACCGACTTTAGACGTCAGAATCTGGCAGCCATGGTAATGTTTTGATACTGAAACAACTACCAAACATCCATCTTACGTTTGTAAGCTATAGGGCATTTTTCACATACTCTTTGAAAGTATCAATATATACTCAATAATTTCACTTTAGGAGATGATCAGTACCCAGAGTAGAGCTGAAAGCTGATACATTACAGTGTTAAAAGTAGATCTCTAAACCTGGAATATGGCCAACAAAGGCACCCTGTTGCATTATTGTTATTAGACAGGTGGCAAAATTTCAAAAGGGACCAAATAAGCAGTGTAGGTGGGACGGGATGTTGGGGATTGATAGTCATATCAGCTGGTATTTACTACCTATACTAAACACATTTTAAGTGAATGACTAAAAAATAAATCGTGTATTACAAAAATAAAGCAAAAACAAAATGGCGGCTATTGTCAGCCCTAAGAACACATCTATATAGTCAGGTCGCCCAGGGTGGTACCTTGCCAATGGGTATATACAATTTGTTTGCGGATTATTGATGTATATGTCTCGATTGATATAAGACCTTGTTTCTGTCTTTGGGTCGGTATTGACTGATGTTCCTACATCGAACGACAGCGATCGGTCTAGATTGATATGAGCAAGCATAACAGACTGGCACCTTTGAGAATTTTTAATTATCACTAAAAATTCAAAATGGTTGCCGTCAACTCATGAAAAATTGACGCATAAACTGAATGTAGGGTGGAAATGTGGGTGTCTGAAAATTGGCCTGAGAATCCCCAAATAGCCATATATCCTCTCCTATAATTGCCCATCCTATGTTGCGTTTACCCAAAAACAGCAAAATTACAAGTCCGATAAACATTAGATTATTGTGTCATTTTAGGTGAATTTGTGACTGTGAATTTATTAGAGGGCTTACAAGTAGGCTATAATGGGAGTACTCGAGACCTTTCAAATCCAAACTTGATCTAGATAAAATTTTAACTTGGTTAGTGGATAGAACGAAAATATGAATACAATCGTTTCTCAGTGTTTCATCTAGCCATTTCTAACAGGGCGCTGCGACATACTGCCCATCATCTATTCAAGAGGCGCCATGCCCCTTTCAACTCATTGTGATTGATCAAACACCTTCATAAGGGATATACTTGGCATTCACACCTATGATGCAACTAACGCCTGATGGAGTGGAGGTGTGTTCACAGTGTTCGTCACAGGCGATGTTTACACGTCAAGTAACTGATTATAATTACCTTCTAGGTGGTGATTATAATTTTAAATTGCAAGGGGTACTGGAATGTCTAAGTAGGTGCCCGGCGTGAATGAGTATGTGCCCCCAATGATAAGTGCCCCTTTTGAATCCTAGATGGAAGACTGGTTTCCTCTGACTGGTTTCTAAAGTTATGGTTTCATATGCTCGGAATGCAATACCACCCAAGTCAAAGTTGCATCCCTAAATTGAATGCATTGAGGATGTATTGACGATGTAGTGGGGATGCATGGGATGCATGAGATGCATTGTGGATGAAATGTGGATGCAACAATAAATAAGGGATGCAGGGAGTTTCAACACTGTGGATGCAGTGGATGCAAAAGGGATGCAGAAAGAATGCAATTTTGCACCCTGAGATGCAGAGGATGCAAATGGGATGCAGAGAGGATACAATAAAATTACCAAGGTTGCAGGGGATGCGAAATAGATGCAGGAGGCATGCACACATTTTCATACTGGATGCAAGGCATGCATTGTGGATGCAACACAAACCGCATTCTCTTCTTTACATCCTGCTGTATCTGTAGATGACTTCAGGTACTGGATGCAAGGGATGCCAGAAGGATGCATCATTGCATCCTCAGCTTTAAATATACCTGCAATCTGATTGGCTTATATTTAACTGCAGTGCAGATATGAGCAGTGAATCCTGGGACTATCTTCAAAACTATCCTCTCAGACTTAGGCAACCATCCAGTGGAAATGGTGTATTTTCATACTGTCAGCTCAATTATACACATTTATAAAGTAAGTTGGGGCCAGCTTGAAAACTAACCATCACAAATAGGTTGAACTAAATATGGAGATCATATTTGATTTTTCCAAGCATAAAAACTGCATGCAGGTTTGTACTTATAAATAATAATTACAAGCAATCTTTTTCTATGTATACAGACAAATCAGTTGTGGAAATTACTGTACAAGTCAAAACCTTTACATTACATCAAGATATCATGCAGGCTAATAATTTCCTGTATGATGATCAGGTTGTCTTTTAGGCCATCATTTGTAGAGACATGAAGGACCTAAACTTTAGAAGATAGCCTAATAACAAATTGTTTAAAATAGAGGAGGGCCTAATGTGTATATGTATGCATTTTTTGTATGCAATAGTAGGCCTATATAACTAGGTCTATGCATGGCATTGATTGGAAATTATCAGCGAATGCTCCTCGAACATTGTAGGCCATGTACATTTTTGCCATACATGTGCTCGCCATACATGCGTGGCAAACATTCGCTGACCATTTGCTGAGCATTCGTCTTGCATTCGTTGGGAGATAATTCACTGTACATTCGCTAAACGTTCGCTGAGCTCGATCAATGAAAGCATTCACCGAAATCTAGTTTTTCCAGTTACGGCAGTGACGAGCTAGACATGTATATAATATATCGCATATCACATTCAAGCCCATTCACATATTGGAGAATGACATGTTGTGGTGATTTGAATGAAAAACAGGGGTCCTGTATGACACCAAGTATGACAACCATACCTGAAAAAAGTGTGTGACATTGAAATTAAAATTCACCTTGGTTTTCTACTTTAATAATGTATTACAGGATTTGCTTGTGGGGAGGGAGAATAGTGGTGCATTTAGGGTTGTGTTGGGTGTATGTTGTTTAGGATGGAGAGGCTGCTACCAGGGATGCAGAGGATGCAACCAGAGATGCAGGGGATGCAACCGGGGATGCAACCAGGGATGCAGGGGATGCAACCAGGGATGCAGGGATGCAAACGGGGATGCAACCAGGGATGCAGGGGATGCAACCAGGGATGCAGGGGATGCAACCAGGGATGTTCAGGGGATGCAACCAGGGGTGCAACAAGGGATGCTGAGGGGATGCAACCAGGGATGCTTTATGCATCCTTTGCATCCAAGCAAGGATGGGATGTGCTCATTTAAATATAAGGATACGCTTATTTAAATAATTTGTCTGTGGGCATCCCCTGTGCATCCTCTGTGCATGTTTCCTTCATTATGCTTGCACATTCACATTTTGGACCATTTGGCATCCCCTTTGCATCCTCTGTGCATCCTTGATGATTGCATGCTCTTTGCATGCTCTTTGCATGCTTGGCATTTTGACTTTATTGATTAAAACTTGATAATTTGTCGCTCGCAATATGTTCGCTCCTTTAGAGCCATGTAACCTACGTACCATCACCACATTCTCCCTTATTGTGCTTGCTGGAACCGTTCAGTTGCGACGCTGGGACAGCAATGAACCAAGATTGGTTCTACTTTGTGTGTTTTCCGGGAACGCTTCCAGTGGGGCAATAAGGATTTTGATGCCACCTTAGCAGCTCACTAGGGAGTTTTAGTAAATAAGATGTCATTGTTATTGCATTTCCCAGATATTTCCCAGATATGAAACGATTGCTTACATATTGTGAATTCGATGTATGCCCATTTTGAATTTGCAACATCCTGAGGACTCTAATTATATTTTATGTCCACAAATATCTATACGGAATACGGCGTGAGCTCATCGGTGTTGGCTCGATCACTGAAGTTAAGCAACGCCGGCCCCGATCCATAATTGGATGGGTCACCGCCTGGCACACACCAGGTGTTGTATGTTACACTAGGACATGCGTGCAGCGATGTCGGGTCGTGGGGCTCAGAGAGCCACGTAAATCAGATGGCTTATCTGACTGAGCTAGAATTGGACGTAAAAGAACCTCAATGGACGTAGGTGCAGTTTCCATCCAGCGAGACCCCAAAAAATCCACAATGTGGTGCGATAGCTCCCGTGGCGCGATAGCACACTATGGTGTACTGCCAGGTAACATACAGATACAGAAATAGCTTCACTGTCCCCAAATTCATCTAAGATGACACAAGTCATGACAGCTCATTTTTATTGATAACTGATTCCTAAAATTATATTATTGATGCCGGAAATTGGTTCAGCGTCACAAAGTTAGTCAGAAACCATAATATCACACAACAATAGGACTACTTGTGAAAAAGTTGTGTTTTCCCTATGAGTGCTTTTGATCATTTCTGACTTTCATACCGAGGTTGAATGTCACAGAATAAGGTTTGTAAGGTCACTGATGCCTAAAATGAAATTAGTGATACCAGAAATGGATTCCGCGCTCAAAGCTGGTCAGAAACGAGAAATCACATGTAACTATTGGACCACTTTTGTAAAAATTATATTTTCACTGTGACAACTACTGGTCATTTTTTCACTTTGGTATGGTGTTTGAAGGTCATATAACAAGAGCTGTAAGGTCACCAATACTTACCATTACACACCTAAGATTAAAGTATTGATGCCAGAAATGGATTTTGCGTCGCAAAGTTAGTCAGAAGCGACATACTGTAGATCTGGTAATTTTCGCGTGTTTGAATATTCGCGAATTTCCGATTTTGTAACTTTTCGCGAGGTGTAGAATTTGCAAATTTTCAAAATATTATCTTCTGCGCTTTATTATCATCTAAACAACCATACGAAAAATACCTAACTTTTCGCAATGGCGGCCATTTTGTTTTTGCTCTAACACCAAAATAAAGCAAAATGTAACAGCACGCATACTATGAAATTACAGTCTGGTAGTAGGTCTGAATTAAATCGTATGTCATGTTCATTTTGATCTCACAAAATTCTTCAAATTAAAATAAACTACATTTATTGACCATGTGATAAAACACCACCGACTGTGATCACATGTAATTAGTAGGTCCGATCAATAACTTTTTATAGACTATATAAAGTTCTTAGTCCTACGTATATACACTTATGAGCACGTTTTATGGATTATATAGAGTTAAATGGTTACCATACGACATCACGGCGCACGACACGGGTGCGATGGGGGTGGGCACCTGTTAGATCTTTCTGCTTACAGCTGCACTGCGGCTGGTGTTGATAGCTAATTATTTGTCAACACTTGCACTAACGAGCTAACACCTCGCCTCGAGCCCACGACTGGGGAGTGGCGCGCTCTACGACTGACTCTACGTAAATCTCTCTGGGGTAGTGCGGGTCACATGTGACTTAAGCTACGACTCCACCTACGCGTGATGCGTGAAGCCTGATGCGTAATGCGTATTGCACGACTCCACATGTAGGCCTATGTCAAAAAGTGATGCGTCAAAGTCCTTTTTGCTGAAGGAGGCAACCAGTGCGGATCTCCTGTGGCTTTTTTACACACATGGAAATTGAACCTCATTTATCTATGTATAGACGTTTGATGAGCGAAATTTAGGATGACGATTAAACGTAACAGATAGTGTGCATGGCCTACCTATATAGGAAAAGAAAACGCTGAACGCACATGTGATAATCAAACAAAGAAAAACATATGGCGTTTATCATCATCTAGTGCAATAATTGGAAATGGATTCAGAACGTTTGCATCTATATTTTCGGATGACCAGGGGGCAGACCGGAGATATCCTGTTTCAGATTGAGCCATTACTAGCTAAAGTCAATCGTGCAAGATAAACGATATATGCCAAGGCAACGTTTTGCTATAGGGCCTATGTTTGAGGAGTTTGTCTCTGCATAACATGCAAGGATCTTGGGGTGTACCCGGGGGAATCCATAAATTGACATCATGGTAGACTCGCGTGATGCGTGTTGACCGCTCCCAGAGCGGTGAATACGCGAGCCCAAAACGAATACGCATCACGCCTCACGCGCATGCGGAGTCGCTCTTTCTATTTTCAATGATTTCGGTGAACACGCATCGCACATCACGCATATGTGGAGTCGTGGCTTAACTCTTTAGTTGTACTGTAGTAGGCCCCCTACTTGGTTGTCGTCTAATTTAAGTACACTTACTCGTTGGAATTGTTATTTTTGCGTAGGAGTAGGAATGAAAAACATCCGTATTAGAAATTAACACATCTTTGCTTGTGCAATTGTGTATCTGTGCAATTGTGTTGCTTTTATCCTAAAAAAAAAGGTATTATATTTTAACTCTTTAGTTGTACTGTAGTAGGCCCCCTACTTGGTTGTCGTCTAATTTAAGTACACTTACTCGTTGGAATTGTTATTTTTGCGTAGGAGTAGGAATGAAAAACATCCGTATTAGAAATTAACACATCTTTGCTTGTGCAATTGTGTATCTGTGCAATTGTGTTGCTTTTATCCTAAAAAATAAGGTATTATATTTGTGGTCGAAAATATTTTATCGCCCACCCTGAATGCTGGTAAACTCCGGTTGAGCAGCCTTTTCCTTTTAAAAACAAAATAATATGAATACACCCGAACTATGTAGATACCAGGGTTTAGGGCAGTGGGAGCAGTCTGAATCCGCTATCGAGCCTAATTTTATGAACAGCTAAATCTAATAACTCCAATATGGCGGCGGGTGGGACAGGCAGGGGGTGCACTGGGCATGCGTCGAGGCCATTAGCCTGGGGCAGAATCTGGAAAGTGCTCTAGAAATAGGTTCAGGGGTAACACTTTGTTAACATGTGGAAACCATTTTTTTATTGTCTATTAGGGTGTTAGGCTTACGAAAAACGTGGTTTTCGTTGCAGCATCATGCGTTTTTCATATTATAAATATCCTTATCTGAGGGTACCCGCAAACCTGTCTATATTTTGGGGTTGGGTTACGTAACCGCCTGTCGTTGCTGCTATAATTCACTAATCAACACATGTACAATAATGGCTGATAACAGATAATTAAATTTATGTTCTAATGATATGCTGCGCGTTGCCGTGGAGTAAGTAGTCATGTCTCTACAGACGTTGAAACATACTTGTTATTACAAAATATTTAATCCACTGAAAGAGTATGACAAGACTCGTGGAGGCTCCAGCTTCTGTTGAATGGCTGTTTTGGACTAGTTGATTATGTACCATGCCACACAGCATACAAGGACTCCCTAGTGAGCTGCCAAGGTGGTCAAACAAGTGTTATCACTAAAAAACATCTCAGTACCCCAAGAGTGAATAGGTATTGCCTGAAACATTTAGTAATTATGTTGGCGTGAAGAATTTCGTTTCTCATATCAATACATATGTCACCATTCATCAATGGGAAATACATGTAACTTATTTGTTATGTGTCATTTAGAAGATTTGTTCCTGCTCAACTAGTTTTCAATTGCATATGTTACCTCCACATTGACTGTAATTATTTCCCGTCTATTATCTGATTATACTACAAGAACGGAAAATCATGTCATGGTTATGCAGAACACCTTGCCATTGATGAATAGACTGCATATTTGTTTGCACAAGCGTAGGTATTGACTAAAAAGTTATCCAAAGAGCATTTACAATTTATTTAACCTACTGGAAGTGCTTCTGAAAAAACACACGCAGTTGAATCAATGGTTCAATGCTGTTCCAGCGTCGCAACTCAGCGGGGAACACGATACGAGAGAACGTGATGATGGTACATAGGCCACACGCCACGTACTAAATGAGTGAACAAATTGTTATCATGTTATCTCGTTTTAATAAATAAAGTGCCATTGTTATTGCATTCCCCAGATATGAAACTCCATAAGAAACGATTGCTTTCATATGTTTATATATTAAATATATCTATGCCCATTTTTAGTTTGCAAGATCTTGAGGACTCAATTGTTTTTTTATGTCTACAAATAGATTCACAGTCAAGTTAGTCAGAAACGATATATCACACAATTATTAGACTACTTATGACAAAGTTGTGTTTTCCCTATGACCAGTTTTGCTCATTTCTGACTTTCATACCGAGGTTGAATGTCATAGAATAAGGTTTGTAAGGTCCCCGATGCCTAGAATGAAATTAGTGATACCAGAAATCGATTCCGCGCCCAAAGCTGGTCAGAAGCGAGAAATTACATGTAACTACGGGACCACTTTTGTAAAAAAAATCTTTACTCCGGTACGGTGTTTGATTATAGTATTGATGCCAGAAATAGTTTGTCGTTTGTAGACCTGGTAATTTACGCTTGTTTGAAAATTCGCGAATTTCAGATTTTGTAACGAACTTTTTGCGAAGTGTAGAATTCGCAAATTTTCAAAATATTAAATTGTGCACTTTATTATCATCTGCGCAGATTATAGGTCAATACTAATGTAATTTAAAATAGAAAATGTCATTATACAGTCCTATTTTCAATGGTTAACAACCATACGAACAATATCTAACTTTTCGCTATGGAGACCATTTTGTTTTTGATCTAACATCAAAATAAAGCAAAATTGTATTTTCCATCCTCCTGATATGTGTTCACTAGGTATTAAATTTGTCAAAAAACGTGAATGACAATCCCTAAAATTTTGTCCACCCTGCATGATAAAGGTGAAATTTTGCCACCTGTCTATATCAGAACAATGTTAATTCCTTTCATGTGATGAATATAGAGCTGACTGTAGAAGCACTTAATAACACAAATAGTGGTATATCTATTGGGGATTTAAAACTAAGTTGTTTATTATATGCAGACGATTTTTTTTTTAGGTAACCCAGAAGCCGAGTTGCAACATTTCTTAGACACTCTCCATAAATGGTGTAGACAGTGGCGTATTAAAATGAATACAAGCAAATCTATTCATTCATTCACTATAGACCACGATCCCAAACTAGAACACTGGTTAATTTCAAGTGTGATGGAAGTCATATTCTTACTGTTGAGCATTATAGATATTTAGGCGTCGTTCTCGATGAATATTTAGATTTCAAGGTTACAGCTGACGTTCTTGCTGTTGCAGGAGGACGTGCCTTAGGCTCAGTTAGGCCTATTAGCAAGCACTTTAAGTTAAATGGCCTACGATACAATACTAATATTTCAAACTGTTTTCAGTGTGTGTGTGCCCAATTTTAGACTATGCGGCAGAAGTATGGGGCTTTGGGGACTTTGAGGAGGGTGTTACACGTAGACTGATGTCAAGATTTAGGGTAAGCCTAGTTGTGATTTCTAAATATCTATATACTGTCAAAAAATATTGTTTTGTATAATAACCACTTCTAACTTAGAATAAACACATATCTTCGATAAGGTCATTTCATTATCATAATAAACTTATCCATTATGTATTGAGGATACATATCATAAAGGTGATAAGGACAATACTTGATATCAATAAACATGGATAGTACATGTATTTCCTAATGTGAAAAAAATACTATGCATAATTAATATGAAACAATAGGTTATAATCAGTAGGTCTATTGATAAAACACCATCTCACCCAATACAATATCACATTTCTCTCCTACAACCCATCCAACACAAGGACTACACGCTCCATCCTTATGATCACATTCTGAATCAGGACAATAATCACTACAATCCTCCTCACAGTTTACACCGTGTTCATCAGCATCACATTCTGCAAGGATAGTGATACAAAGGACTAATTAATATTGTTAAGGCTTACCTGTTAGCTTTGGATAAAACAACATTTCATTAGATCATACATGTATATAATAGTATACCCGGTGTAACCGGCCATATTACACCACCACTGAACTCGTCCCAGGTATAATGTGGACTATACCCGGGCATAATCTAGAATATATCTTGGGAGCTCCCAGAGTGTACGAAATAAAAAAAAACTTGTAGCACCTACAACACGGCATGCATTTGCAAGGAAATGTGGCAGATATAGCATAATTAAAACAGCGACCATAAGTCCTATCTCTATTACTGAACAAATATAAACTCATAATTTTCATGGCATTGCTACTTATAGAAAATGATCAATTAGAATAAAACATACAGGAGACTGTCATGCCTGCTCGCATTAAACTGTTATTACAAGTCCACAGCTCAAATAATTATTTAAGATGTGTAAAATGTGTAAAAAGATACTTCAAGATAACAAGCACACATACTTTCTTTTTACTAAGAATCAGTATCAGTATCATTTTTGTAAAGCGATTGTTTATGATGCGGTGCTGGCCACTTGGTAGCGCCTAAAGTGATTTATCCGACTGATATAATATATGCATGTATTTTTACTGTAATGTTATACTCATATCATTTAATGTATATATGTACAACTTACATTATTATTCAGAAAAAAATCTGTTCGAGAAGACCGAGCTAGGAGGTACGGAAATCGGTATCAGTGTTCGAGGAAATCTTCAACTGAATGTTGATGTTATTACAGCTAAGAGATCAATCCAGAGGCATCATTCTTCATACTTCAATGTATTTCAGGGATTCTGATATAATGTTATTTAATTTCGCTCACCTCAATTTTATGAACTTTATTATATGTTTTCTTTTTATTTTGTTTCTAATAAATTTTTCGTATTATTACAACAAGTAAGTGTAAGATGTTTCACTGATAAGGCTATGACAATACTAATTTCATTTTTTTTTCAGAAAGTAATAGAAATTGCTGAAATCATGAGAATGAACGACAACCACTTTCGAGCTCACATTAAACAAATGAACAGTGACTTAATGTTTTATATTTTTTATTCAAATAACTGAAATGGGAAAAATAAGAGTTTGGAACCAAAATTAAAAAAACAGTGACGCATTATTAGCTCTCAGAAAAATAAGGTTTATTTTTTTCCGACAGGCAGGAATGTGATTAAACATTTACCTCAGCCACCCCTAAGCATATCAATGGACAACTCGCACTTCTACTGTTGAATGAGTGGATGTAAGCTGCGACCTTAATACGCATGAAACAATCTTGTAAAATAATATAATTCAAACGTTACATATATGTGAATATAATATACACTTTATTTTTTTAGCTATAACTTAATGGCTGCGTGTAAACCATACAAAACCAATTCGTCAGGTGAGATATATTTTGACAATCAATGACGTGTGAGCTTGATAACTGTCTAAATTAGTCCAGTTCCGCATATTTTGATAAATCCCCCAAATGTCTCAACTGATTTTACTAGAATGGTTATTGTTTTTTCAAAATGAAGGGTAAACATGTGGACAGCAGAGCAAACTGCCGCTAGTTGGAAATTCGATATGGCCACCAAAATAACTAAAGATCCACTTTCTGGTGAAATTGCCGTAACATATTTTGTAATGCCTAATTTTTACTAATTCGGGGTAAATAATTCATTCTGGTGTCATTTAGCTATATTTGGTAGTCGCTGATGACATAATCGTTGTCATCTCGATATACTATTTCATATATCTTTTGAACGCATGGTCAATAGTGGAACATTATAAACAAGCTGAAACAAGCAATCACATTCTCATCACGATTGTTTTCGAATTATATTAATAATGTTTACTCAATTTTGATATCGGGTGATGTAGCATTATAATCATCACATTCTCTAATATACTTATTCTGCTTGAACGACTGAAAATAATTGGTTTATCTCCACACTTCAGCATATATATTCTTTTAATGTACATATACCGAGAGCCATATGCTAGGTGATTATTACAATAAAAAAACACTTGGTATTGTCATGGATTCACTAACTGCTGCAATATGGAGTTACCAAATTACTCACTCTCTCAGCTATCAGCGTCTGTTTTGATTGCCATTGCAATATTTCAAATAAACCAATATATTGGCAAAAAATATTATTAAAAGTTAGCCACTCGAGTTGAATTACCAAAAAATGTCATCTAGGCCAAAGTCAATCTCCTGTAGTAATCATTTCAATAAATGAACTTAGATGCTCAAGTCAGAAGGATTTGTCCATGATTTTTTCCGAAATGGGTATTGTCACTGTAACATTCGATGTATTGTTGCTTAACATCTCGACTGATAATAATCAGTTCATCCCCCCTCCCCTATTTAAAAAATATCATAAACACAGGGATATATATATATACATAACCAATAGTAAAACGTTAATGTTTGCCAAAAATAAGTGTGATTTCTAAAATGGAACAATTTTGAACAATATTGGCTTTTATATTAAAACGCGTTATTATGAACCTGATCTCTGATAGTTACGTTTGTATTGTAGTAGGCCCTATTCATTGTTAGCGGCATTGTAAATCTGCTTCAAATAAACTATCCACAAAATTCACTTTTGATCATGTGAAATAAGGATTTTACTCTCAGCTTCTAAAAAAATTGACAAGGTCGCTAAAGAGCACTGGTGGGCTAATCCGTGGCAGTGGGATGACAGAGGACATGCGAAACATCTGGACAAGTACTTCATTTGCACCTGTAACATCTGAGTACAGCATTGCAATGCAGGATTTCACAAACCTAACCCATACTACAAGTGCACAATACAAAGCCTGAAGCACGCATCTGATCACGAGAAAATTCGGACAAAGCTTGAAGCCTGCTCACACTTCACATCTGATCCTACTCTGAGAAACATTGCAAACGGTATAGTGACAGGACCAGATGTGAAGGTACAAGACCTTGAATCGGTTGGGAACAAAGTCATTGAAGATATAATCGGAAAGTCGCATAGAAAGAGCCCGAACACTTTGGAATATCTCAGCTGTGACGATTGCTGCAGATCGTACCATTGATCCTGCCCTTATCTTCCAACGTTTCCTTCTTGTTTCAAGGTCATTAGTCTGCCCCTTAAAGATATTTTAACACATGAACTACGCCCCTACCCTTCGACTCTCTTTGAGACCAGGAACATTATTCCTAATTCCAATTATGACTCAAAACAATGCTGCGCCTGAGGAATTATTGAAAATTATTCATTCCAACTGTTCCTGGGGATTCAAATCCTCTCGATATGGCTATGGGGTGACACCCTTTTAGTCAGAAGGCCCGTTAGTCAGAAGGCCCGTTAGTCAGAAGGTCCGTTAGTCAGAAGGCCCGCTAGTCTGAAAGCCCGTTAGTCAGAAAGTCCTTTAGTCAGAAAAGCAGTTAGGCTTTTTTGTCAGAAGGCCCGGTAGTCAGAATGTGTTCATTGGACAGTGAACAACGCTCCATTTGATATCTGGGCATGTGGAGGGGGGGGGGGGGACTATATTATTTTGATTAAAACGTTTGTTGTCCAGTTACTGATAAAAAAATGTTGAGAGTAGTGCATGAAATAATTATTCAAGGATACTCTAAAAAATGCTGATTAATTGTTATTAAGTCCATATGATCTTATATAATGTTGAAAGAATATTCACTAGCGGTTCGTAGTTTGTACACTTATATTAAAAACTAGCATTATTGATGACTGGTTGGTTGCTTGGTTGGGTTATTTTAAGTAATGAGTGCGCTTTAATTTTTCCAGCACTGTACTTTATAATATAATCATTACTGAAGTAGATGTGAAAATGCATCATGAGAAAACCCCACAATATATCTCAGCTGGTGTTGAGTTTGTAGCCATCTGTTTAATTTATGTCAAGCGTTGATATATGTATGATTATGCTCAAAATAAATAATAAATTGTTTGTCCAAATATTCTGATAACTAGCCTTATTTGATGACTGTTTTGTGTGGATAGGCTTGGTTCATATTTGTGAAAGTGAAATTTACCTATAAGCACGGGGGAAAGATTATATAAAATGTGTATCTCATTATAATCTGTTAGCAGTATTTTGTTATATCGATCATTTTTTTCTCAGCAAGTTTCAAAATTCATGTACTCACGTTTGCAGCAGTATGTTGATCAAATTGCTTGTTCATATTTACATTGTTCCAAACAGTTCAAAGACATGGAGTGTACATTGCTGCCTACGATAGGCAATTATTATTATTATTGTTATACTATCTTGTTCCTATATGCAGAAAATTTACTGTTTTTTACAGGCACCTTGACAATAACCACTTGATTCAATTACTAGGGTAGTTTCATTCATTTGAAGCTGGAAATTACCTCAACAACATTAGGTTCAACAACATATTGAGTAGCCTATTATTAAACATAACCATTATGAAAGTCCTAAACATTGTTACTGGCACAAGTAAAAAAATGAAGGGGAAATCCTTCATTCAAAATACAACAATTAAATATGAGACATGGTGACAAGGACATGAAGCCACGGGGACATGAGGCCGCCTGTTGAAGTGAAACATCCCTGCATAGTTGATAGAGTCATAACGTGTGGACATGGCTTTGTACACAATTGTAGATAATTATCACCCACGCTAATGAACTCATCTTTCTACACCATTTCACAATGTTGTATCAACACACCCTCTCACCCGCATTATAATCCAAATATATTTTCACATTATTTCGTAGAAAATGATTTAAAGATTATTTCTGCAAACTATAAAACTTATACATTCAATCCATAATAAAGACCATATCAGTTTCGGCAAAACCCCGCTGAGGCCATTGCATCCAATCTTGGTCTATTTATCTCTAATTGATTTCTGGTTCGTAAAATATTTTTTTACCAGATGCGGTAGGCCCCTATTCTATTTTGATCGTATTTTCTATTCAACAGTGACATGTATCAATGACTCATATATGCATAAAATATTGAATTCAAGGGAAGTAACGTCATGTCCTTGAAGCTAAAATTGAGCATAATATTGCTTATTTAATGTCACACCATAACATGTCTTAACTGTTATTAGAATTTTGCCACTGGAAAGAAAATTAATTGAGTATCTTAAAACAAAAACACATCCATTTTACCGTAATGCGACATAATTTTGTTTGCATTAAAAAAATAAAATACCTAATGTACCTCATTTACCACCACACAGGTGTAACGCCGTTACTTTTGGCCGAGGTAAAGTTGTGACACTAATAGTGATGCTTATCAAATATATTTTCCTTGAACTTTGTGAAATTGCAAAGTAAGCAAGTCTTGCCAAATGAACTATTCCACATTATTCGCTGTGTTTTTTTAGTAAATGCGGTTACACGTTTAAGGTCGAAGTAAAGAAAAGTATATTCAAATCACAAATTTTATTTATATCACTGCAATTTCTGTTCATAATTATTTTTTTCCGCATTTCAGTTTAAGAGGATTTGTACTATACCGATTTATTAGTTATGTCAGGTGATATGGATTCACGGGATAACGCCATATTCCCGAATGATAGTATCTACATTTGAATGTCAGGATATGGCCTAATAATTAGTATGAGTATAAGTATAATGACTTCTATAGCGCCAGTATCTCTCAACAATATTGAGACTCAATGGCGCTGTGGACTAAAAACAGTATTCAGTGGGGAGGTCCATAGAAGGAAAAGGAATTCATCATAATTATGACGGTCGGTGAATGCGCAGATTAGGCCGGTAGGTCTAATCTAAAAAGGTGTGGGTTTTTTTTCCGAAACATAATGACTGATTTTGCTTCACGTATTTGACGAGGCAATTTATTCCACAAGCGCGGTGCGGCAAACACGAACAATGAATGGCCGTCATTTCTTTTTGACCGCGGTCCAGGATGTGATAGCATCTTACTTTCGGACCTCAGTGTATGCTGGTGTTTCTCGAAATGTAATAAATCAATGAGATATCTAGTGATGCATACAATAATGCCAGGATATGACTCTGATCATGATGTAGAATAAGAGCCAGAGGCGATTTAAACATTGGAAAGGTTAGCTATTCAGTGTTCAAAAAAGTGAATTATTAAGTGTCGCCATAGTGGTGGGACCGGAAGTTATAGGTCATTTTTATCACTATTAATTATATGAAAATCGCAATACGCACAACAATATAGGCGTGTGACATATTAATATGATGGTAATCTAATCACAAACCCGAAAATATAAATTTTCAAATTTCACTTCCGAGGTATTTTTTTATCAATATTACTTGTGAAAATCGCAATAATCACAACAATATGCGTGTGACATATCTATATGACGATAACTTATCCACGAACTCGTAAACATATTAAATTATTAAGTGTCGCTAGCTTGAACCCGGAAGCTGGAGGTCAATGAACCCATTGACCCAAAGGTCAATTTTATTACTAATATTATGTGAAAATCGCTATAATCACAAAAATGTTGTGAGCAGAAAAATTGTAATGTGGCCTTATAATTACAGAATGAGGAGCTATGATGTCGGAATAGCACACCGAAATGTCAGGATGTTACATTACATTTTCAATAGTATATAATTATACCACTGAAAATTGTTATTTAATACATAGCATACTGATGGTGCTTTGATAGAAAATCATTACCTTGAATACAGTGAGGTGGATCATTATATCCCAAACACTGACTACATCCAACTACATCATCACATCTCACACCAGACTCACAGTGGGAACAGTCAGCGTCTGCAACAAGTATTGAAGTTGATTTCTCACACGAAATACTTGAATAGTTAGTAGGCCTACCCAAAATATCAAACGACATACAATTCTCTTTGATTTTCATACCAAAACAAATAGTCCACGAGCATCAGGTCCCAACCCGGAAATAATAAGGAATTAGGCTAGAGCTGATTTGTTCACAACAGGTGCCAAATACACTTATATTGGGGATTAATATACAAAAAAATCCCAAGCGAATGTCGATTTTTCAAAATGGCTGCCACAAAACATTTCAAATTGATTTTTTTGGCGCCTATTTGATCAGACTATGTATGGAAATTGTTTCAAACATTTAATAAAATTTATTTGCGTAACCGCCATTTAAAAGTGACCACACCATTTTTTTTAAGTTCAGAAATAATATTGCGTTAATTTATTTTAATGGCCTTTTTTTCATATATGAATCTTATATAATTTTACCCCTTTCTGGGTATCTTAGAAAATTATTTATTGTTAATACTTTTCAACTTCCTAGCTCCGCTGCTCAAATTAAAGACAAATATGTTTGAGTTGTTTTGCGATGAATGCTTACTTCAAGTTGACAATTACTCTCATTCAATCAGACCTCTATAGCTGATATTCCAAATCTATGGAATGATTTTTATCCAAATAGCTGATGCTGTCAAAATAGTCCTCACAACAAAAATACTACATGTATTTTTTTAAGAAAATTTTTTTCTCAAGAAAATCAAATGTGTATAACTTCTAATTGATTTTATTCTAATGTTGATACATATTAAGTTAAAACTGGAAATATAACTCGAAGTGGGTTTCAGCTTATATAATTGTGTGCGACCTCAATTGACCACTTAATGATATTTGATAATAATATTATTTCTATTAGGTCACATATTATTATTTTGTGTCTCACATTGAAAATGTCTACACGACATAAAATAACACATCCTTAACTCCGATATTTTAATGTCACATATTAGCATTTCCTCTATCACACTGAATCTTTGTGACCTTGAAATGACATTGCCCCCCCCCCCCTAGCCCCAACAAAAACTAAAATGCCGAAAAAAAAAATCTTACTGGACACTTTTAACGCAAACTAACATGTCAATATCCCGAAAATACACAGAGGATAATTACCAATTTATATAAAAACAATTACATTTCATGCTTCAGAAAAAAACTAAACCGGGGAAACATGTGGACTTTGAGCGTATGTTTCTTATAACATTTGGGATCACTGCAGAAACAAAGTTTTTTTTAACGAATTATTTCCGGGCTTGGCTAATACTCTTGAACTATTGCAATAGCCGATTTCTCAAACATTTTGTAGTTTATTTTTATATTGGGTGGCTTTTTTTCAATATGTTTTAATAACTGAGACATATACTAGCTCAACCCTTTAACCCTTTGTAATTTCAATAAACAACATAAATTATCTGCTTATAAGTATGTGATATGTATTGAAAAAAAACCCCTACTTTCGCGATACAATTATCTTCAATTATATCCAGATGTTTACCAAGACAGTCATGTTTCCAGCTTTCATCAATATATATTTACCTGTGATTTTATATCCCATGACGACAACTTCACAGAACCTCAACTTTCCACTGTCTTCACCACCTGTCCTAACAAGGGATACATATTGACCATGAGGTTTGCCTTCACATTCTATGGTGAAGCTTCTTCCCTTACCAGGTCCGTCCATATCACGAAATCCACATTGCACATATTCATTATCGTCAACCCAATGTTTATCAACAGCACTGACACGGACTGATAATTGAGAAAGTCCATAACCACCTAAACAAAAAAAATGGTCATGAAAAACAATTAAAAGTTCATTGTTATGTACACCGAGCTGAATGTGTCCAGTTATGGTCGGTGTAATTACTATGTAGCTGTGACAAAACATCAAGGTCAGCCATGTAATATATTAGGCACAGCTAATATTATGCCATAACAGTCAAAAACACTGACCATCAAAGCACCAGATGTTAGCGCAAAACTGTGTCAGCACTGATACAACATTGAAACAACGGCAGGTTTATTATTTAACCCCCCCCCCCTCTCCCCCCAGCAAACACAATATCTAGTTTTGTTGTAATGTTGGAATGATCACTAAGACAACAACATTTTCACAACGTCACAATAACATTGGGTTAATATAATATGTTGGGTACAATGTAGGTTCAGCATACCATGTCTCCATGTATGCGCTTAAAAATATTTTTGATTATTTGCTGCGATAATATTATTGTTTTAATCTACAGTGTTTACTGGTGAATTATGTGAATTCACGTAGCCGAATGATAGATATCTCTTATTCGGCAAATTATGTAAAATAAACTATAAGTAATATCAAACAATTATATTTCAAAGGGTTATGCAATAACTAGTTTGAGACGAATACATTTATATTCACACACAGCAGTCAGACGTCCTGTCATATATAGTGAAATTGTGTACAGAGTGTTGAGATCCCAGATCCAGTCTCCACCAGGATGGCGGGAATGATTCATCTGGTCCGTTAGTAGCCACACATGACTTGTCCCCAGTGAGATGTCCATCTACACCATTGCCAGATTTGAAATCATTATTTAGAGTAGATGATTGCTCCGTGCCACCATGTTTACCATGTGCTATGTTACCTGTGATAAACATAATATATAGACATATATATAATCAAATAATGCACATATTTGAAACGTTACTGAAGAAAAAAGGACACAAATGTTGACTCTGATTCACACCACGTCAATTCGTGGGAACGAATTAACATGCTATAATCGTTCAAGTCCGTTTCGGAGGCGAACATCCCATTCCGAGACTTTGGAACGTCCCCTCCGCGCTTATAATCGCGCACGCAACCAAAAATGAGCCACTACACCAAGGTTGGTTATACAAGTGTTACAATCAATGTTTTATCCAACCATGCTTGTAATAGCGAGTTAAATGATACCTTTCTACAAACTACATAAAATACAGTTATCTGGAAACTCGACATAATTTGCAAAATATAAAATATGGTGATTTATAGCAGGCTTGGGGTTAACTATTACATTTATATCATTTTGATACCAATTCATCTAGATTGGGTGACCATTTCTTCCTTCAAAAACATTGAAATCGGGAAATAGAGGTATAAAACGTAGTCCCCACGCTGGTAGTAACAAGGTATATGCTGCATTCGGAAGTTCCCGTGTTTTGGCAACGCTCAGGGAAGGTACTAGGACCTTACATTTACATGTGAAAATAGAAAAAAAAAGTCCCATATTATACACCCTTTTTTATTTTTTCATTTTGATGGAGTATGTCATAATGATTTAAAAAATATACAGGTTTATATAGATATTTTCATTTAAAGAATGCTGGGAGGCCCAAACGTATGGGCCATAATACTTGTAAGTCTATGGGAGCGGTATTATGTGTGATGAGACGTTAAGATTTGTTTTCATTTCACAATTAGTACACTTTATTCAGTTATACAAGCCATAACATCAATATTATTGAGGTTTTATGGTGGTAATGTATATTCCTTAAACACTTTATGGAGTTCGTTTTATTTCGCATGTTGAATCCATTGCGAAAATAGTACTTAAGGGGTCCATTAGTCAACTATCATTAGGTAACTCTTCCTCACAGACAATATGAAATCCATTTCACAGTATCCATAGATATTACACCTTTCTGTTTGCGTAGAAACGTATTATATAGCTTGTAAATCTGCAAATACGACATGTTGACGAAACGGTGAGCTGAAGTTGCTTAATGTTGGGCCAGCGTTGAAAACGGTGGTTCAACAATAATCCAGCATTGGGTGAATGTGTCGCGTTTGGTGTGTTTCTGTTGAGAATTATGGAGATATAAGGGGCCATTTGACAATTACGTAACGCTTTCTTGAGAGATTTTTAACCTCCCCTCCCCCCTTCGTAACACTTTTCAGTGTTGTGTTGACTACGGTCCGTAACGCATGTCGCTTGACCCCCCCCCCCCCTTCTAGGCGTTACATAATTGTTGAACGGTCCCCAACAACCTTCTTGGCCCCCTCGGGTCTTAAACTGATGTAGTACAAGTGCTCCTGACAACCTTGTAGTCTTATTCAGCGTGTAAATAAGCTGATACTTATTTTATTGCGTTACTCTTTGAAATAACAATGTATGATGAAATTATAAACTGTCCACAAAAATAAAGACTAGGCCAGGTCAAACAAAATAAATTTATTTTCCTTTGTTCATGTTCAAGACGACACAGCTGGTTGGTTTTACAAAGTAACATTATGAGAACCACAAACGTGACATGTTATGTTATTCAGTAAAATAGTCCGTAAATCAATTTGTATGTGTAGTTGTATTCAAAACATTATTTTTATCACTGTGTATTTCTTCATATTTGAAGCGTTATTACGCAAATCCACAAACTTGGAGCATTGTAGTACCCATGTTGGAACACTAAAATGAGTGGAAATAATGTTTATTTTTATCTTCAAAACACGTTCTTTTGCTTAGGGAGTGATATAAAAAAGAATGACGAATTCGCCAGCTTCTAGTAGATATATTTTAACCACTGGATATACCATAAGTTGCAAGGGGTGTTATATTTCGCAGCAGCAGCATTAAAAATGCTAGTAATTATCAGCTGGTGGCAATATTTCAATTGCATATTAAAGCGTCTTTCCCACTTAGCCCTTGAAGCGCTAAACACGACTATAGTCATTTTAAATGTGTTTTATGAGATGATTAGATCACTGTTATTGGAAACGAAATTATCAATATTTACATATGTCTTATATATCAAATTAAACAGATGTGAATATTTGTCACCCACTTGAAGTAGAGCGACCCTCAAGTTTTAATAAGACAGCTTAGCGGTGCATGCTGGTCAAAGGCGGGATTGTGAACAGGTAGGATTTAGCTTTTAATGTGTACAATGACCAGAAAGGTTCCAATTGAAGAAAACATATTCTAGTCTGGTATATTTCAGTCTTCCCAACCTGGCAATAAAGATCACGCAATAATTATTTTCTTTGCTTTACATTCATCTAAGCGGTTGATGTTTGAAAAAGGCTTTGAAATATTACTGAAGACTATATTATTATAATTCGCAATTATTTGCTTTATCTACCTATAGGGTCCTGTCTAGATCCTTAAATACATGCAGTCAAACCAATAATGAAAATAAAGGAATTGTTTGTGGAATGGCGTCTAATAGTATAGAGCAATGATAAATACATCTGCATCATCGAAAAATAATCATACGATCCATAATAGGCGGTTGTGATTAGTGACGGCAATAAAATGGGATATTAAAAGATATTAAGACATAATTGTATGGTGCTGATATAGTGTAGATCTGGTAATTTTCGCGTGTTTTAATTTTCGCGAATTTCAGATTTTGGGACTTTTCACGAAGTTTAAAACTCGGGAATTTTCATTTGTCTTTAGTAGCGCTATTATAATAATGATTTTCGCGAGATTCTTGAATTCGCAAATTTCTCTTCACGAAAATTAAAATCTCGCGAATATTATCAGATCTACAGTAACACATTTTCCTGGTCGATGTTAATTAGCGTAAATCACGAAAGAGGAAAGCACAACAAAGAAAAACTAAATATGCATTTATATATTTCATGTTTTCTATAATATCTTATGTTACTTGTTTGCGTTTTATCTGCTTGTTGTTCGGTGTTGTTGGTGTTGAATGAATGGTTTCTTCTTATTTTGTTTTTTTCTTCTTTTTTGCTTTGGGGTGGTTGGTGAATTATCAACCGTATGATATACATGTGTAGGACCCTGACATCGCTCAGTTAATGTGGCGCTTATCCCCAGATTCCTGGACGCGGGCGGACGGGGATGACCGCCTCGTTTTCATACCGTGGTGACGTGCGCACACAGAGCAGTGTGTGCGGCCTTGGTATTATTCCCGCACTTCAAGCGTAATACTCAGCGACTACGGACGTGCCGTAGCTCGCTTTCGCTAAGTCCATAGAGACGTGCCGTGCGCGGATGATTGTGCTTTGCTGTTATCGCATGTTAATCAAATAAACATGACAAGAGAGAAGAGAGTTTCCTGGTTTGTTTGAAACCGTCGACCAGACGGATGAGGAGGATGTTTGAGTTTTGATGGTGAGATTGGGCGGAGTCCCTCGTCGGCCGTTGTGACCCCATAACGGAACTCCCGGCGTAGGCCCATCACGCCATACTGGTGATCCGACGTGATCCAACTCGCCATATTGGTTACCCCGACGTTCATCACGCCATACTGGTTACCCCGACGTTCAACTCGCCTTACTGGTAACCACGACGTCCCATCTCGCCATATTGGTGACCCCTGACGACTGATCGTTTACGCAACAGTTTTTTCACCTAGACGCCAGTTGAAAACCGCTGTTTTCAAGGATAGTTTCATTAATTTTAGGGGATTTTTTGAAAAAAATCAATAGCATTTTTTTCACAAGGTACGTGAAAGCTGTAGGTCAAAATATATATATGCCAGTTTAAATTAGAAAGAGTTATCAGACGAGAAGCACGTTTCTTTACGTCGAAAACGGCGTAAATTTCTAAACTTTTGGTCGAAATTCCACGTGTTTGGCGCCTTTTCAAGATGGCGGCCTTGCCGGTTTCTCTAGAAGAATCCAGAAAATTATTCTCATAGACATAGTCTATCATTTTTTTTATCGTAAGAGTTTGTTTAATGCCTTCATCCTACTAATGCCACTGTAGGCGAGTACGAAGTGGGTATTTTCTGTAACTCATTTTTATCGTTGATTACCATAATTGGGTAGCTCGATCTTAAAGTCCATAGACGAAATCTCGTCATTTTTTCCCGATTTTTTCTACAAATCGACAGAAATTTTTACTATCGCTTCGACTCGGGTAACCTTTAATAGGTTTAGGGCCAAAATAAATTGTTTCCCTAAATGAATGTCAATAAACGGTCTTATTTGGTCTGTTTAAAAATATTCCCAGGACCGTAGGTCAATATTTTGTACTATTATCATATGTTATTTCAGAGAATGCTGAATATTGTATTTGTAATTGGTAGGTGTGCGCCATCTTGGCCGCTGGTTTCCCTAACTTAGCTCAAAGCCCGCCGTGGGCACCCACGTGTTCCCCCCTAACCGGCATGCATCGGGACAGTGAACCTGTGTCGCCGCATCACATTAGCATAAAGTAAGCCGCCATTTTGATTTGGTGGAGATTATTAGTCACGTGTTCCAAATTTTACACGGACAGATTGTAATAAATTTTTTTTTTTAATTTGTTTGTAATTTTTTTTTTCAACACGATTGAGGGAGAAAATATGTAAATAAGTCGTTTCGAAAACGAAATTCTGCCACTAATTGTGCGAGACTTTTGTTCACTTTGAAACGCCTTTCGGTGTTTGTAATCGTGCTAGGCTATTCAGCGCCTTATTTGGGCACGCAGTAGCTGATGAATATGCTAATGTGAGGCGAGACGGGGATACTGACTGTATACTATGTACGCACCGCTCAAAGCTTACCGTCACAGACTATAAGCCACATGCTGCCTGCTGCACAGGCTGTGAGCACCGACAATACACCACACACACACCCACCACAGACGACATAACAACAACCACACCGAACACAGTCGGTTTATACGTCAACCAATGAATCGATGTGAGCGATTGATTCGGACGTTCATGAGAATGATTCGGTGATGAACGTACCATTTAAAAAAAAAAAAACGTGGAATGTTCATCACAGATATCATTTTTCAGCGAAATTATATACTTTATCATTTATCAGCATAGACTACTGTCAGTCACGTTTTAGATATTATTCTTAAATTATAAATGTCACTGTTTTTCTTCACAATCACATTTAGTCTATCAGTTTGGGAACGAAATTTTCTCACGATAGTTATTTCTGAAGTTTAATTTTTTTATAAATACAGAAATATTCGATTTGACAGTTGCGCTATTGCGAAACATTGCAAATATTTGAATGTGTTTTTCGACTTGTGTGAAATTTTTTTTTTTTTCACCCAGGTCGATTTACAAAATACTATTATCATAGCTTAGCATAGCTTATCACAGTTGTATCTGGCATATGGTTTGTATGTACCACTGCGACCTACGGTTTTCACGGTACCATTTTGCATGTGTGTGACTCAGTGAAAATGTTTTATGTCTCATATAGACCTCCAGTTTTCACTTCAATCAATACATACCTTTTGTGAATTTGTGAACAGCACTTAGGTGAAACTTCAACGACGCATATTTTTTCAACTAATCTGCAACCCCCGTTTCTCGCACCATGCGACATAGCATGAACATTTTCTACAGTCTACACTTCTAAGCTTCAACATATTACAGACATTTTTCATCTGATTTTCACGGCATTGCACAGCCTACCCGCGCACGGCACGTCACTGACTTAGGCCACGGAGAGTGGCGACCGCATACCCTGGCCAAAGGCCTGGGGTGTGCACCAGCAATATGGAAACCTGCCACCGACACAGTGGAGGTAGACATCCGTCACTTCAACAGAGTGCTGGAAAATATTATTAGCGACGGCCAATTACAGTTTGGCATTGTTCACATATATGACATTTTTATATTCGCTCAGGCCTGCACAGCTAGCCAAAAAGGTCGCAGACTGAGTGCTTCATTATTTAAATGACTTCAATAAATAAACGATTTCAATTTGATGACAGGTTTATTAATGCTGACAGTTTTGTGGCTCGAATCAGCATGTGTCATGTGGGCCGACCTTTCAGCGTGACCGTCACAGGTGCCGTCCACGCGTCATACGGCGCTGCTCAAATACGGTCATGTTTACAACACAGCACACAGTGTATGCCGTATAAACCCATGCACAACGCATGTAACAGCACAGCCGACAGACTTTATAAATGTGATTGTCTGCTTCAGCCGACACGGCTAGCAGTCAGCATCAGCAGTACATTTACTGGTACGGCACAGCAAAGAACCAGATCAGCATCGAAATTCTACGATTTCAGGAGCCATTTTAATAATTTCATATCCTGCATATTTACTCACATCACTTATTATTCAACTCAATATTGAATGTTTTATTAATAGTGAATTTTTTATTAATTCCATATTGAATATTTCCGTATTTCATATCGCCTCCGATTTTTACGATACATCGCTAACGATTTTTTACGACAATGCATAGGTCTGTTTCCTCTCACCGCACGTCCGGTGATATGACACAGACATGTGCGTTTTTTAACTTTAATGTTTTTAATGTTTTGCCAACGCAAGAGGGCGACTTTTGCGTTTGGCGCGCCAGCCACTAGCTGGTCATGTCCCATACGTGACATTTTGTGGAACAACTAGTTCCGCTGCACATCGAATGAAACATGTAATCATGTCTTTTTGCGACCAAATCGCAGAATCATTATTTTAAAACCTGTGGTAGGGCACGCGCCTGAATCAGGTACGTCATAGCGTTACCGCATAATGCAACTCAAGGCTATCACACGGTGAGACGCCAGCTGTGATCTCTCATAATAACGGCCAACTAGGCCCGAGCACGATCATTCAGTTTTTTACTCCTCGCGCTAATGGGGATTTGAGTACTTGCATTCGAATCGACGCTACGATACGCGCAATCGACCCTACAAACGAACTGACAATGCAAACACTTGTTCGATACAGTACTCGAGTACTGCTCCCTAATGACCAGCGAATGCAATAAATCGCTTTATATTTAGCATGTGTTGGACGCAACATCCACACACGTGCTCGATTCGTGCAGCTGGCACTCGCAGTTTACTATAGCGCCAAACGATAAAGACTGCGAGACCAGCCACACGCATCGCACTATTACATTTTTCATTGTATTGTATTTTGTATTGCATGTAGTTTACGTAAGTCATTTTTGCACGAGCAATTTAAGTAAAAGTTTCAGTATATTTTAATTACAGAATACTAGGCTACTACAGGCCTGGCAGAATTGTGTACAGATATATAAATGTAAAGACATTTTCTTTTAGCAAGCTCATTGCTAAAGCATTAATAGCAATTCTGTTAATTAAATGAATGGGTTAATAGCAGCATGCAGCACATGAATCATATATAAAGGACAGTTGGTGTTAAGAGGATAGGACAATTCACGTATAATGCTGCGCTTTCGACCGCCCACAATGTAACCACACTCGCTATATATTTTTTTAAAGAAAACTATGCTTAGTATAAGAGGTTACATATTTTACAACCCCGCTACTTGCACGAAGCAGTCTCCTACACGTCAGTTTGGTCCTACGTTGTCACTCAGCCGGGGGTAATGTAGGACCCTGACATCGCTCAGTTAATGTGGCGCTTATCCCCAGATTCCTGGACACAGGCGGACGGGGATGACCGCCTCGTTTTCATACCGTGGTGACGTGCGCACACAGAGCAGTGTGTGCGGCCTTGGTATTATTCCCGCACTTCAAGCGTAATACTCAGCGACTACGGACGTGCTGTAGCTCGCTCTCGCTAAGTCCATAGAGACGTGCCGTGCGCGGATGGTTGTGCTTTTCTGTTATCGCATGTTAATCAAATAAACATGACAAGAGAGAAGAGAGTTTCCTGGTTTGTTTGAAACCGTCGACCAGACGGATGAGGAGGATGTTTGAGTTTTGATGGTGAGATTGAGCGGAGTCCCTCGTCGGCCGTTGTGACCCCATAACGGAACTCCCGGCGTAGGCCCATCACGCCATACTGGTGATCCGACGTGATCCAACTCGCCATACATGTACATTTGGGTTTTTCTTGTGTAGGTCTATGTTAATCCTTAGCTTGGCCCCTTTTCCGCTTTCGACGATGTACTAAATTAATTTTGTTCTGGCTACCCCATCGCCTCATCAATTACTGAGCCATATATTTGCACTGGGAGGAGGCTTTGCTATAAACTGCGAGGACATTGAATATTAATAATAATAATAATAATAATAATAATAATAATAATAATAATAATAATAATAATAATAATAATAATAATAATAATAATAATAATAATAATAATAATAATAATAATAATAATAATAATAATAATAATAATAATAATAATATTAATAATAATAATAATAATAATAATAATAATAATAATAATAATAATAATAATAATAATAATAATAATAATAATAATAACAATAATAATAATAATAATAATAATAATAATAATGATGGCTGGCGTAGAGCTCAGTATGATTTCTGGTTGAAATTGAATAATAATAATAATAATAATAATAATAATAATAATAATAATAATAATAATAATAATAATAATAATAATAATAATAATAATAATAATAATAATAATAATAATAATAATAATAATAATAACAATAATAATAATAATAATAATAATAATAATGATGGCTGGCGTAGAGCTCAGTATGATTTCTGGTTGAAATTGAATAATAATAATAATAATAATAATAATAATAATAATAATAATAATAATAATAATAATAATAATAATAATAATAATAATAATAATAATAATAATAATAATAATAATAATAATAATAATAATAATAATAATAATAATAATAATAATAATAATAATAATAATAATAATTAAAATAATAATAATAATAATAATAATAATAATAATATTAATAATAATAATAATAATAATAATAATAATAATAATAATAATAATAATAATAATAATAATAATAATGGCTGGCGTAGAGCTCAGTATGATTTCTGGTTGAAATCTAATTTTGTTACACCTGGTGGTACGTCAACGTGTTGATAATATTTATGATCATGGCTGTAATTTACATAATATAAACCTCTGTGTGTTCGAGCTCAATTATACCAGCTATATATTGCCAGTCCTGATAAAAATACATTGAGCAATTTCGTGTACGTAATATGTTGGGGAATTCCACATACTATAATCGTTAGTCTCTTTCAGAGGATAAACATCCGCCTCCGAGGCTAAACACACTAGGCGACGTGATAAAAAACCACATTCCCTCAAGGAATTAATGTTTTATTTTACCTTTATCCAATTGTGAACAATTATTGCTAGCTAACAAATCTAATATATGTCTGTGGTGCAGTTGTCTCAAAGCTGTGGACTAGATATAACTAGTGATAACGTACTGTTTTCAATATAAAATGCAAATTCGATGATATATCGCCTATTATTTTATCGTTTTTATACTAATGCTCTTCAATAGAACTGACCATATACAAGTATTAGAATGATACAACAACAGTGAATAATTACAATTGTAGGAATATGTAGGGAATAATCGCTAAACATCACCATCCAAATCCGCTAGAGGGCGCTTATCAGCTCTGTTCCAGCACTCATTGCCATCAAGCGTGGACTGTCTGCTGGAATCCAAGTCTGCCAGCCTGGGGTCCTTGAGTGAGCTTCTTGGGAGCTCACGAGTGCATGATACCACAAACCAAGTTGAGTGGAATGCTGAACTTGGTGACTCTACACTGGCAATGTAGTTCAGCAGAACGTTACAAAAGCATGCAGTAGCGTCATTATGAAGTTTTTTGGTTGATTTATCATCTCTGACCCATCTAGAGTCAGAATCAGCCGGGTGCCAGATTGGCACCCTTGAGGATTTTTTTCTATGACCAAAAAACAAAATGGCTGCCACCGATAATCATAGATTATGCTCTTGGCAATATCTTTGCTTCCAAGCCACTTAGAAACACAATCTTGGTGTCTACTAGCAGGTTTTCATGGTCTAGGATTCCAATAATGACAAAATTAAAGTTGTATATATAACAGAAATATCACATGTTTGAGATGGCCACCATTTAATTGACAATTTCAGTTCCACTTATCACTTCATTATAAAACATACGCAATACAACTATGATAAATTTGTTTGATGAACCATCAAATATTAATAGCCACATTTAACTGTTAAACAATAACTAACTCGGATGTAACTGACTTGTACTGAAGCCATGATGACTTTAGAAATTGTATTTAGAAATTGTATATCAGTTTTATATACATGTATGAAATGTCTTGAATGTCCCAGTGCTTTTTAAATAGGCATTAACGTTAACGTTCACACAAAAATGGATAAAATAGTGATATTAATTTGAAAATTAATAACTTTTTATGGCAAAACAAATGTGAATGTTATTAATAGCAGCATAAATCCATGATGATCTGCCATCAATTGTTTAATCATCATCCTCATCCTCATCCAGACTGGCAGATATTGTCCTGGTGTGTTCATTACAACAGTCTGATCCAGCACTACAATTGCTAAACATTGAGCATGACATATGTGCTCCTACACAACCACACCTCCCAGTGGAACATGGCTGACTCATGGAACATCCACATTTGACCATTTGTAGAATGTTGATGGGGACAACAGACACTCCAGGTGGCAGCGTGGTTGGAGACAATGTTGTGCCATCTTCATCCTTGTGCCATCTATACTGGTTTGAGTCCAAGCCTGGAGGGTCTGAGTGGCCGATTCCCATATAATGGCTTGATATTGAGCACGATGTACATGCTGAACAAATGCGTTCTGTGATGGAGGCAATGACTTCAGTTTTGGTGCAGATGTCGTATTTGTATTTCCCATCTTAGACTTCCACAACTGATACCGGTGACTCGTCATATCACCTTCCACTTTGGAACCATAACAGGCAGCGATGAAGGTAGTTGTTTCAGATATGAAGTAAGCTTAGGTGATGTCCGCCCATTAGTGCTTTCAAAGCTGTGGTCTTTCCAATACCGAACAAATAGGAAACAGTATCACACCCAGTCAGAGATTGTACAGCAGGCAGATATTTGGCAGTGTTTTTGTGTTTTAGGGATGTTTGGCGAATGTCTACTATCACTCTGCCAACACATGGACTCGCCATGCTGATATTCGCAGTCATCTTTTCCTTAATGTAAAAATGAATCAACAGGACAAACACATCTGTATCATCGCATATCACTTTGATGTGAGCATCATCACTGGCAGCTGATGCAATGTGAACTAGATGATGGATAATGATCACATCAGCTTCTTCATGATGTGTTCTCAGATCCTGCCTCTGGACAGTGCCATTGATCCATACTTGTACCGGTGTAGGATCTTTTCCAGTGATCACCAGTTTGGTCTGGTTGATCACAATATGATTCACCAGATACAGACAGATCAAATTTATGAGTTTTTCTTGTTGTAGGTTACAGTGAGGACCACCTTTTGTGTGGGCAGTGTTGAGTTGATGTTTTCGACTTGCATCATTTCCTGAGCGACTAGACCTTGTCATTTGCTTTGTGCTTTGTGAAAATCAAGTATACATCACAACGTCGTAGATGGTACTTTATGGTTCTCATAAAGTTGATCACATAATCCTCAACTTTACCACTTGTTGGCCAGTGTACAGTCCATAGCATGGCACATCCATCTATAATGACGGCATCTGGTACACCTTGGATCCGACTTGATTGCTCAACTTGGAGTTTTGTTTTCAGGACTGCCTTCGACTGAGCACGCATTGCACCACTCTCATCACATAGAGATGCTGGGGTAGGGGACAGTTCATATGAGAGAACATCCTTGATATCAATATCCCTGTACTGTTGGAGACATATTACACGGGTGTAGACCAATTCTGTATCATACACTTGCTTACCATCTTGCTGTTCTTTTTAATTAAAGTCATCGTGAACACCTGCTTGGATAGGGTCTTGTTGAAGCTTTTTGGCCATCCAGATTCAAATTCAACTAGCTGTTGTCTTCCAATCTCAACAGACTCATCAACATTGACCTTGTCTGTCGTATGAAGGCCTGTGACGATGTTTAGGAGGCCAGGTGGGTGAGTGTCTGTTGCAAGGGGATCAATGTAACTTTGAAGAACGTTTTGGATCTTCTGACGATCCGATGAGTCACTCGCAAGCCTGCCTTGTGTCTCCTCTTTGTGTGTTGTGACAATTTTGTTGTCTTGCCCCTCTTTTATCGCCATCAGATGACCACCAGGTAGCTGGCTGTAGATATGCAAGCTCACAGCCCACCTTGCCACATCCGACGGCTTCAGAGTGAGTCCTGTGAGTCCTCCTGACTCGAGGTCATATCGCATGAAGGTTGACTCTATATACATGTCAGACCAGAAGGCATTCCGTATGCCTTGGTTGTGACGCATAACATGTTTACCTTTCAGGAACATTTGGAGAAGATCATCTGGGAGTTGCTCCATAGAACGGAGATATTAAAGGCCATACCTACGGGTTAAGATTAGTCAGGCATTATAATAGGTATTACAAAAGTATATGAATTAATTTACATGATAATTATTGTATAATATGGGGAGGCCAGACACAAATAATATTGAAATTTCAGAAAAAGCCAGAACCTGGAGGATCTGTACATGAAAAAATCAAAATATTGCGCATTCAAAAATAGCAGATACATTTACAATAAACAGTATAGTGACTATGCTGTTCCCAAATTAGTGAATAGCACACCCAAGTTAATGGTCACAAAAATATGAACAAAGAGTTTATCTGGTATTGGTAATTCATTATTATGTGTATGGTTTCAAATGAGTACATGAGTGAGTAAAGACTCGAGTACTATTGAATTAAATTATATTCCATACTGAAAAAGTGGACTTTTTATCCAAATGTAGGTTTTCAATTAACAATCGAGCCTGGCATAATTGCAGTGACTAGAAGCAAAGAAGTATGGAAGAATCTCTTCAACTGCCCACAGATGGAGAGGCCAATCGGCCTCTCGCTCAGCTCTTACAAATATCATCATGAGGAACACTGGCTTGATCAAATTATCTGTCCACAGCTTTGCTGTTCTGCTCTTGTTTGCCTTGTCATTGAAGATGGACATCAATTGCTCGTAGTCTTCACTGGTTACCATGATTGACGATAGAAGTTCCTCAACCACCATCCGCAAAGCTCTCATATTTTGCGGGATTTTCTTGCCTGTGAGCATCTTTGGGACACCACCAAAAGCTGTTTGCATAATTTCGCTCAATCCTGTGTTGCCCATTAGAGATCCCACAGCACCAATGAAACTCATTAGGAAGTGCATGCCTCCTAGTCGTGGCACAAAGTTTGTGAACAAATCTGGGTGGACCCATGTGACATTCACAGCAGCTCGATAGAGTTGCTGATCATTGGTGAAGATAGTGATGGATTGTCCGCATTTGTTGGTGAGACGTTGAGCTTCCAACATGGTAGACATAACTGTATCTGGATCAGAGGAGATCATGTCTATCGATGGTGTATATATGGCCTTTGTGGCAGGCCTTGCAGAATGTCCCTGGTATCGTGCCTGCCTAACATTAAATCCATTGTACTCATGTGTGCAACTATGACTGTCTGTTATCTCTCGCATGAACTGGTGGTCGATATCATGTGCTCTGGAGACTGACACTATCTGCGATGCTAGTACTTTTAATTGTGGTATTCTGCGATTGCTAGTCTGCTGGCATATCAGGTTTCTTTGGTCCATTATACCGGCAAATACTTATTGATGGTGTCATTTGATCTTTAATCTCATCTTTGGATATGCGTCTGATTACTGGAACTGTTTGAGGATTCTCTTCAATCTCTGGTGTTGCGCTGTCATTCATTTGTGTCAAAAGGAGGACCATGGGATGGGCTGAGCGAAGACCATTAGGAGAAGACACATTAACATCATAATTGTCTGCTACTGTTTGGATTAAGCCATGTTTGCTATGAAACAAGCCTCTCAGCTCTTCTTGGTTGGATGAAGCATGTGCTGCTGATGCCTTGAATCGGAGTATTTCGTCATAAGATGCACAAATGCCAAAGGCATAATAACACTGTTCTATCAATTGTTTCTCTCTGAGTAACACTCTAGGAGCGATCTGAAGGTTTGTCAATTTATTTGTGACACAACTTGTGTCAATATTTCCAATATGAAGAGCTTGGTTATTCTCTATCAATTTGAGTGAAATGGCTGCCAAAAGGTTTGCTAGTGCTGAACTTACGGCTTCTTCTGCAATTTCTTTAGAAATTCGCGTTGTGTATATCTTGTCAGATATCTGCTTTTTGGCATCTTGTATGATACACTTCACGATGTGCTTCATCTCTACAGTTTCGTCATCAGTGTCCCCAACTGCCTTCAATATGTTTATCAGTGCATGTCACTTGAAGACAAAGAGGCTGGCATACCCATTTCCTGATAACATTATAAGGTCTGCTTCAAAATATGTTGTCACACAATCCACAAGATGACGCCTGGACAGCTTATCACTGTCAAAAGAAGTGTTAATGTCAAAAAAAGAAGTTCCACTGAATTCTAAATGTGTCCTTTGTCTCGTTCCATCTCCTCGACAACTTGTAAGAAGGCTGTGTCGACAACATCGGTAGAGGTTTTGCTTGTATTGTGAGACGCTTGTATTGATCTCGGTGAAATGAATGCGTTATAACAATCGAAATGATATTGCTCATCAGCAGCGTGTAAATCAGAAACTGCCCCTTGTATTCAAAGACGCACATCATCAGCTTTCAAATCATTGCGATGGCCGCACACTGGCAAAATCGTGTCTTTAAATGATATATGACCCTTTTCTCTCTCAGCAGTTCTACACTGTATCACTTTTCTCCATCTCTGGGGACTGCGGGAATCTAGCTGTTTACACTGGTGACCACAGAAGAGACAGTGCTCTTTGAAAACAAATTCATATTGAGCAGATTGTCGATGCTTTTTTATTGGACGATCTTCATCCTTGAAGAATCGTTCATGTCTTTTGATATGGTGTTGAGATACACAGCTTTTGTGACACAGGATAGATTGAGAATCAGTCAGTTTTTCGTAAAACCCATCACCTCTACGTATACTACTTTTTATGATTGTTTCTATTCTAGTTCTACTGGCAGTGATCAGTTTATGGGATGCATTAGAACAGTTGAAGAAGCAGGAGGTACCGTTGTCTGAAGAAGCCATGGCCTACTGCATTTAACAATCACCTGAAAAACAGAAACCACTGTTACTTGATATGCAAATATCGCCACTATTTACAAAGTTATTGACAGTGAGCAGAAAAATTAAATTGGGCACCACATACTTCCTGCACATGTGAACATAAGTATGTGTGATAAAAACAACCATCTTCAGTTTGAAGAGGATGAATATCTCTATCATGTGGATGTCTGGGGGTATATCCCCTAGACATGCCCAGAACCCCTTATCAGGCGAGCGAAGGAAAACGCTCTCAATAACCCACCATGCCCTATCACTCCACCCTCACATCATCATCTGTACATCATTCATCTCATCAATTGACTACAACGTTTTTATCGTATTACAATGTCACTTAAAAGACCTTTTGTGCCGAAAAGTGACGGAAAGCAAATAAGTATAACTACTCTATCATGTGGATACTGTCCTTCTTGCATTTCTAGACCCTAAAAACAAAAGTAGTAGATACAAAGATTTGATTAGAAGCAAACATATTGCACCCCAAAATTTATCAAGTATCACTAGTGGCCATTTGTTTTTTTTTTCAACTAAATGGCATAGTTGTAAATGTGATATGGTTGTTATATATGCAACTTTATCTTATCACTACAGTATTGGATCATTTCACCCTGACAATGCAACAGTAAATACCATACCTTGTGATGATTATGCTTCAGTATGGCTTAGAAGCTAAATATTAGCAAAAACTACTTTTCATCGGTTATTATTGGTGGCCATCTTGAAAATCTCTTCATGGATGTTATAGATACAACGTTAATATTATCATTATTGGAATCCTTGACTATGAAAACCTGCTAGTAGACACCAAGATTGTGTTTCTAAGTGGCTTAGAAGCAAAGATATTGCCAAAAACATAACTTATCTATTATCGGTGGCGGCCATTTTGTTTTTTGCTCATAAAAAAAAATCGTCAAGGGTGCAAATCTGGCACCAGGCTGATTTTGGTTCAGGAGAGCTTGAAGGTAATGGATCTATAAAAAAACATCATAATGACGCTACTGCATAATTTACCTAGGAATGGTTGTTTGGCATCTGGACAAATGGTGTCAACTCAAGAGCAGCCGTCTGTAAATGACAACAACAACTGCGCTCCAGACAAGATGCAGAGTCAGCAACATGACAACAGTGGACACAGACGCGAATACAATATCAAAAGCAACTATCAGCCTCCATCCCAGATGTCGGCGAGCAGCAGGGGGAAAACCAACCGAGAACGAGAAAGAGTCTTACCATCTCAAACAAACCAGCAACCAGGGGAAGCAACAATAAGCTGGACGAACCGATTGCTGAAGCAACACCCTGTGACGTGACCACTGTGCCTGATACACAAGACGACAGTGTTGGAGCACCATCCTCATCACCAGCTGAAAAAAATAATATAAACAATTCCACAGTTCAAAATGGCAAGAAGAAACAAGAACGTCCAAAAGGAAATAAACGGAAATCAATCCCACAGTAAGACTGTCCTGCAATCATCGAACACGATGTTATACCCGAGACGCAACCAATACCATACTGCATACCATTGTGCAGATTCTCTGGGAAAGAAAATACACAGGCAGACTTGGTGCGCTGCTGTCTATGTATGGGTTGGTGTCATCCCGTATGTACAGGGGACAATAACGAAGAGGCCCTGGCAAAACGAGCCTGGGCATGTAGCTAGTGCAATGCAAACGCCTACCTTTCAACGTCAGCACCATGTTATCAGAGATGAGACAGATGAGCAGTGACGTCAAAGCTGTAAACGAGATGAGAGACACACTAAACGCCTTAAATAAAAACAACATGGATCTCGTGAAACAGATGAGTGTGAAGACGGCCAGTGTGATGAGTTACGTCATGAAAACGCTGGGCTGAGAGAACGCCTGGCTAAGGCAGAGGCCAGTAGCGTTAGCAGAAACACTCTGGATAGAACAGGCTAATAGGGGACTCCCTACTTCGTTATGTGGGCGCTGTTGGAATCTCGCCTCAAGACATGCTCAACTGCATTCGTGGGGGGCATACTAATGACATTATAATAAATTCCCCCAAAAACAGGAAAAGAGCCAGCAAAATCACCATCGTCGTCGAAACCATTGACTGCTCCGATACGAAGGAAACAAACGTAATAATAGACGCCTTTTCACACCTGGTAGCTACTGCTGAGGATATTGCAGACGAGGTAGTCATCAGCAGCATACCACCAGTGGCAGGTGACACTGAGATACAAGAAAGGGCTGACCTGGCGAACGCATCATTAAATAAAGTGTGCGACACAAAATCACAAACCACATACATTACAAATGATGGTAATTTTCGTGTCACTGATAATTCCATGAAATAATTACTCCCTGCTTCACAAAGATGGCATTCATCTAAACTCATGTGGAACAAAGAAACTACAACTGAATCTGGGCTTAATTAAAATCCACACTGACAAAACCACAGAGATAGGTGCTCGGCGAGATCACAAAAGTAAACACTCTAGCACGTCACACAGAAAGCATACAGATGGATGCAAAACTGTACACGGAGATAAAGGAAGGAGCAAGAAGTCATCACGATACGCTAATGACCTTTGGGAGCCTGGCAGATCGTCCACACTGTCACACTGTCATGGACAACGAGTCAACTCGTCTGACAAGTATAGAGACTGAACACGCCAGCCAAGATGCTTCCGTTGCACCATACAAAATTGTTTCCACAACAGTTCCATCCGCTGCCACGGGTGCCATAGAAACGGCCACAAGTCCAAAGCATGCCACATCATCCCACAAAGGTGTGTCGAGGTCAAACGGGCCGAAATCGCAAAGTAACCCCTCTTAAAGACACGTAACCATGCAAATGCCAACCCAAATTCAACCGATATAAGAACATATCCAAGCAGTCAGAAAATTTAAAAAAAAATTCTAGATGTTATATTAATGAACGCTAGGAGTGTTAAGACAGTGAATAGCAAGGTGAACACATTAGCAGATCTTCAGCCTCTAGTAAGCCTGGCTGACTGTGATATACTGTGTATAACTGAAACATGGCTGAACGAGAGAGTGGCAAAAGATTTTACCAGATTATTTTAACATAATTTATTTAGACGTGATTGTAATAATGGGAAGACAGGTGGGGGTATTTTACTTGCTGTAAAACAAAATATCACAGCCAGCGATTGGTCAATCACTCACGGGGTCCGGGCGGATCATGAGTTGCCTGATGCACACAAGGCACAAATGAAGGCCCATACGCGTGCTAAACGTACAGACACCAAAGCAGCCTCGGCACATTACTGCCAGCTACGAAACGAGACAAACAAAATAAGTAAATCAAAATACGTGTGTTTTATTAATGAACTTGGAAATTGTACAGCATAAAACCCAAATAAGTTTTGGTCATTTGTAAAAACTAAAACAGGTCAAAGGTCTATCCCACAAGAGCTGATATCAAATTCGATTAAACTAACCACGTGTAAATCCCAAGTACTTTTATTCCGTTTTTAACACGTCTACATCACACACTGATCCCGGTATTGAAATACCAGAAAGCTGTAACTCAGAACTTGGTTGTATATTAGCTACTCAAAAGGATGTTTTAAAAGTGTTGCAAAAAGTTAATGCAAACAAGTCAAGCGGACCTGATAATTTATATCCCATTATACTAAAATGTTTTTTTAATTTTCTTGATCCGTCTATAACTTCTTTAAGTAATAGATCATTAAGCGAAGGAGTTCTGCTGTCCGAGTGTCTCAAGGCAAAGGAGGTAATTATAATGTGTGTAATTATAGACCAATTTCATTATTGTGTGTTACTAGTAAGGTTGCTGAGAGATGCATATATAATTGTTAGTCCTCTTGCTGAGAGGGGTCCTATGTGCGTTTTTAGGTCCCCTAAATTTCTATTAAAATTCGTTCAGGGGACCACCCCAGGAGTAAAGAAAACTTGGGTAGACATGTTGGATCATGGTAGCAACTCAGTAAAACGATTTTCAAAATGGCCGCCAGAAGAAAAACCTATATGTACATATCTTTTGCACCAGTTGGCCAATTTGGATGATCAAAATGTCCAGTATGCTATTTTGTAAGGTTCTGAGTCGATTGGAAGAGGTTTTGAAATGACATGAAATGAGGATCATGCAGAATTCAAAATGTCCGCCATTCTGCTTCATCAAAGTTTATTTTTATCTTGATTTATAATCGCCACAGGTAGTAGTAGTCCATGTGCTAGAATTGGTCCTTGTGCACCTCTACTACACTCCACGAGTGGTACCATTTTGATCAGGGGACTCCTGTTAATGATATTAACGATGTTACATGAAAAAATTGGGGCGTGATATGGGTTTCGGCAATTTTTCAAAATTGCATGGCGCAACGAAAATCTAATTTGGACAATATATCCAGCTGTAATTTACATAGAATCATGATTTTGGTGTCTACAAATATGATTCCATAGTCAAAGAATCAAATTAAACCATTTATAGAAAGATGGGGTCATTCTAATGTCGCGACTTTGGAAAAAATCCAGGTGGCTGCCAGCAAAAATATTTTTATGACAAAATCAAGATTTCTATATTGAAAACCAAATTATATTTGCTAACATTCTATAAAAATAATAAAATGGCATAGCAATGAGGACCGGTATGGTTATAAAAGATTCTTTGTGTTTCTGAGCTTCTATTTTATGCAGTTATCGTCCAGAAATACGTCTCGATATCCTATGATGGAAATTTTGCTGGGCCATTATTTCGTGGTACCGAAGAAATGCATAGTTAGAAAAACATCACTTCGTATATTTCAACTGCCATGCATAGCTAACTTTGGAAATCGTATAATATGTCCGTATTGTCATTCCATTTGTGTGAAAACAAAAAATCTACAAATGAATTATTGGTGTTACAAATATAGAGGCATGTTCAAAATCAAAATGATGATCCATGTCTCCAGTCATCTTATGTTACAACACGAGGGGTGGGGCAAACATAACTCTCTGTGAGGCCCAGGATATCAATACTCATTTCTGAATTTTAGGCTGATAACTGCACGCAATGTACAAGTTCAGAAGCAAAATGCAATATTCAATAACCATGCATGTACTCAGTCCTATTATAATTGTTTATACAATGTCAGCAAAATAATTTGGTTTTAAATATACAATGTGTAGATTTTGTAAAAATAAAATATAGTTATGTGGGCTATTTTCGAATTTGCCATACAGAAATGCCCCAATATTTCAAATTTGCCTTATGGTATTGCTCCAGTATGTTTTAAGTGATTTCACGCGATACGTTGACCCCATAAGACATAGGTGTAGACACACGAATTGTGATTCTATGTCAATTACAACTCGATATATTGGATAAATTGCAACTTAGGATATCAATATTACATATTTATGGAAGATAACTGCATAATATAGGCCTACAAGATCACGAGAGACACAAAGCTATCCATTATAACCATACCTGTCTTATTTACTATAACATTTTACCCTGTCAACATATTTTGCTTTCAATATAATCATTCAGATTTTGTCATAATTTTTTTTTTACCAGATGCCATCCTGAATTTTTCCGAATTCGCCATATAGGAATGACCTAATATTTTTCTAAGTAGTTTCATTCGATTTTTTTACCATGAAAACATAGGTGTAGACACCAAAATTATGATTCTATGTCATTTAGAAGTGGAAATATTGCCTAAATTTGATTCTCATGGCGGCCATTTAAAAAAGCGGCCTAAACCCATATCGCGCCTCAAAGTTTTTCCTTGTAACATCGCTAACAACATTCCAACGAAGCTCCTGATCAAAATGGAGAGTGGTGGGGGGTGCATGGTGACCAATTCTGGCCCATGGACTACCTGTGTCAATTATAAATCAGCATGAATAAAAATATAATTTGCTCAAGTAAAAATGGCGGCCATTTTGAATTTCACATGATCCTTACTTTAGGTCATATTAAAACCCTTTCCAATCGATTCAGCACGCTGAATACCCCCCTACTGGACATGTGATCATCAATATTGGCCAACTGGTGCAAAAACATATTGACATATACGTTTTTCAGAATGGCTTCTGGCGGCCATTTTGAAAATCGGTCCCCTAGACGAATTTTAACAGAAACTTAGGGGACCTAAAAATGCACACAGGACCCCCCCCCCCCCCTCAGCCATTGGATTATGTATAGTTAACCCTATTAGGACATTCATTTATGATTTCCAACACGGATACTTAAAAAGTAGGTCGACGACGACGCAGCTAGTTCAAGTTTTTAATGAGATACAATATGTTATTGACAACAATGGTCAAAGTGATGTTTTATATTTCGATTTAAGTAAGGCTTTTGATACCATCCCTCATGACTTACTGATTTTAAAGCTAAATTATTATGGTTTTCACGGTTCTCTACTTAAATGGTTATGTTAATACTTATCCGGGCGCCGACGACGCGTTTTCATTTCTGGGGTACCATCAGCGTGGTTACCCGTAACGTCTGGTGTACTACAAGGATCTATTCTGGGTCCACTATTATTTTTACAGTTAAAAATGTGAAAAGTGAAGCTTCATGTATTGAATTAAAAGGTGATATAGATTCGATTTTTAGTTGGAGCCAAAAGTGGCGAATGATTTTTAATATTTCAAAATGTTTTATTATTACTTTTACAAGACTGAAGAATCCTGTATCTTTTAATTACTCGACGGACAGAGTAACATTAAAAAGTGTTACTGAGGTACAAGACCTTGGAGTTACTTTGGACTCAGCCTTGCAATGGAACATTCATGTCAAGAATATTATATCAAAAGCAAACCGTGTTAGGGTCTAATTAAGCGCACCCTTGGGTGGCATGCTCCCCAGCATACACTTTTTTATACAGTAGTCGTGCGAGACCAATTCTTGAATATTGTTCGCCACTCTGGGGAGGTTTAAACCAAAAATATACTACATCAATAGAAAGAGTGCAGAGAAGGATGACGCCTTATATATGTCGTTATTAAAAAGCTGAATATAACAAAAGGCTACTCCACTTACACTTAGCTCCACTATCTTTAAGACGTGATCAAAATGATGTAATATTCTTTAGGAAATGTCTACATCTAATTGATGATTTGGACCTCACTAAATTGGTAAGCTTCAGCCACGATAACCCCAGACAGAACCGTAGCTCCACAAAAAGTTTCCGACTTAATCCGCCTATGTTTTAGGAAGGAGGCATTCAGACGAAGTTTTTTTAATCGGATATATTACTTGTGGAATAAATTACCAAATGAAGTCAGATGTATTACAGAAACGTCTCGATTTATAAATAATGTAGAAAATTGAATGTTTTTTTAAATTTTTAACAAAATTTTTCTAACGACTCAACATGCTGTTGGCATTCACAGTGCATATGCGCTAAATGCAAACACACATAAGGCGTGACTGCGGTTTAATTATTATTTTTTATATAATTATTATATATTGTCAATTGAAGTGTAAATATGTTATCTAGCGAGAACTTCTACTGGTGAGGGCTGACAAATAGATGTACAACATCTGTCCAGTCCCAACCAAGTGTACTATTATTTATACAATACTACTACATTTATATAATATCACTGTCTTTGTTTATTAACATTAGCGTTACTATAATATGTACACTGAATAAACCATTATTATTATTATTATTATTATTATTATTATTATTATTATTATTATTATTATTATTATTATTATTATTATTATTATTATTATTGTTATTGTTATTATTATTATTATTATTATTATTATTATTATTATTATTATTATTATTATTATTATTATTATTATTATTATTATTAATAATATTATTATTGTTATTGTTATTGTTATTGTTATCGTCATTATTATTATTATTATTATTATTATTATTATTATTATTATTATTATTATTATTATTATTATTATTATTATTATTATTATTATTATTATTATTATTATTATTATTATTATTAATATTAATATTATTATTATTATTATTAATATTATTATTATTATTATTATTATTATTATTATTATTATCAAAATTACTATTATTATTATTATTATTATTATTATTATTATTATTATTATTATTATTATTATTATTATTATTATTATTATTATTATTATTATTATTATTATTATTATTATTATTATTATTATTATTATTATTATTATTATTATTATTATTATTATTATTATTATTATTATTATTATATATTCAAACACACCACTTTTCTACGCCAGACCGCGATATTCTAAGCCGGGAATGAAGATTTATTGTTGATCAAGTTCAGACCAATTGTCATGGTATAATGCGTGTATAAATTGTATAACTTGTATATACCATAATCAGTCAGTTGCGACCGATCTGTTGTTGATGAGAAATCCTCATGTTGTGTTTTGAGTCAGCTAAAAAAGCGGGTTTTTGCATTATTAGCAGGTCTGGACCTTTTTTCACAGCTAAGAATGCCAAACTCCTCGGGCCTTATCATCTAGGAAATTATTACAGTTCTTTCAATCAGTATCAACTAACCTATTTGACACCCAGGTCCACGCCATCTATAAGTAGCCTGTAGACGGGAATCATCGGCGTCAGAATCAGCGCAGCCATCATCATTACATTCTCCGGTCTGTCTGTCACATGACTCTGTCTTACAGTGACACTCAAATATACATCCTTCTCCAAAAATACATACGGCTGAAAAAAAGTGATGCATGCATATATAAATAGGAGAACTATTAAATCATTAGGTAACATAATGTTAGCAATTTAAAGTGATCCGATGATCACAAAGATAGTCTAACTGATAAGCCCAAGTTGAATATTTATATAAGCTTAAAGATATGGGTGATACATATTACCCAACACATACACGACATTAAGCCGATGCTGGGTTAATATCAGGTAGACATGCAAACGGTGTTCATTTGAGTGCGAAATGCAAAAATACAACACTCGTCCAATGAATAAGGTGTGAGCCTTTAGGCGAACACCTTATTCATTGGACATGTGATGTATTTTCCCATATTGCACGACAACTGAACAACGTTTGTATTTTCTCACACGATGAAGTCATATATAACATAACTGTCATTGATTGTGCTTCAATCTACAGCGAAAGTGCGATATGGGCTGATACTGATATAAGTCTCATAGTGAAAACCACTGCGCAGAGTGTGAGAAGATGTCTGCTTATGTGCATGAATAAATGTCAAGTGAAAACCGGGAGTTATTGTATCACATTGCACAATTTATTATTATTATAAATAACGTAATGAACGGTTTAAATTAATAACGATTGACATGCCCTTGCCACAGGCATGTTATATCTACTCACCCCGTATCGCACACCTGGCTTCTTATGTCCTACGGGATTTTGAATAAATTACCTTGTTACCTTGGTCGCTGGCGTGATCAGTCACAATAACAATATATTATAACTGAGATCATATGTGGGGATCAGGTTGTCTAAATTTAGCCGAAAATTGCAATCGTTGAGTTTGAGAACAATATTACAATTTATTATGAAGCTATCGCCATCAGTCACATGTTATTAGAATGGGACTGATCATCTGAATAAGTGGATTATAGTGACACGCTGTGTGAATAAAACAAGAAACGTTATATAAATAACTATGCAACAGTTCCGTGTTCCGTACTCATGCTAGCAAATCCACTATGTGTTTACATGGGATCGTTGATCAGTGTTATAATCAGTGCAATATAATCCGGTCCGCGTTTTGCCATCCCCGGGAAAACCCGGGCTGGGCAATAATGCTTTTTAAGCAATAATGGGCAATAATGGGCAATAATAAAAAGTTTAAAAATAAAAAAATACTAGAATATCACAAAGTGAAAAGTAAAAATAATATTGTCAAAGCACACAATAATGGGCAATAACATAAGCCAATTGTAAAAGAAAAGGGATAAACAAAAAATTAAATGACGAGGTGTGGCAGTCGAATTGGGCAATAATGCGTAAATATTTAAATAAGGGAGAAATAACTGAAAACAAAACATTCATTTTATTTGTGTTATTATAAGCAAACGTTTATAATAATGTCATTTTTTTGAATTGGGGATGGCCAGGTACATTAAACGGGAGATTTGCTTTTCATAGATAATATCACCACTAAATTTATAATTGTGCAGGCCCTTATAATAATAATAATATTTTTTATTCAGCCTTCCAAAGAAGAGAACAATACATACATACAAATATTTCAATTGTAAAATAAAAGTATTATAACGACTTTAGCAGCAAGCCTAAAATATACCGGTCATAAGGATTGCGGCTAAGCAGTACTTGCCAGACACTATCACATATGCCGTCTTCCGGCATATATAATAAATCAAGTATAACTTTTACAATATAATCCTCTTATTTAAAATAATGTTGACAGCAGGCTATCAGCACTGATCAACTACATTCCGTAGTGGCTTCAAGTGGCGTAAAGCGTCATTCACTCATTCTTTTAAATGACGTATCTATGATCATTAGCTTATGTTTTTTTGTCATGTACCAGATTTGTTTTAATCTTTTCCCCCATACTCATGAGTAATTTAAGTTATCATCAGCTACTTGGCAAGTAAATATTATGATGGATTGTGTGAGGGTGATACACCAATACAATTTATTTTAAATAGAATATATGCACAGCACAGAGTAAAATCACATTATGTCCTAGTGAAATCCCAATCATTCATTTATATTATGTGAGCAAACAATCTAGAACAGGATCACAATATCGCCTACTATCTCCGTGGTTTCAAATCGTCGTTATATTTTATGTTAGTTTCACCTGCATTTAAAACTCTTTCTGACTTCGAGTCGTTCTGAAAAATATATTTCTGTAATATCCTCCGGCATACTTTGTATTTTGTTTTGTTATTTGTAACCGGATGCAGTGCCGCGCCGTTTTTAAATCAGTTATAGCTACATGATTCTATTCATTTCAATGGGGTAAGAATTATAAAATATGACACTCGAATAAAATACGTGTCGTGGAATACACAAATCATTCAGGGTATACAAATATACGTTGCCACTGATGGTGATGCGATTGAAATGGTTTCCTACAAAAAATAAATATTTCAACTACTGGCCATAAAACCATTTTAAAAACACTTCTTTCTGTTTTTTTATGATTGCTTTGTAAAATGATATTAGTGCTATATCTGCTAATCTATGTTGATTGATTTCTCAAATATATGTTATATGTTATTTGATAATTTATTATTTGTCACAAAAACAATGCGTCCCAAAATGAGATTGTACTCCTTTATCTGCCAGTCGGTAGGTGAAGAGTGTACCACCTTTTTAAGATAAGCCAGAAAATAATTTGCATAGTTCGTACAATGTAGAGCACCACCAATCACATACTGATTTGGTTTATTTACCAGTGAAAGCTTATAACAATAAGTTTGGCTACGGATTCTAATTTGGATATTTGGTGCTAATTAGTTATTGCTGGGTTGTTAAAATAACTCATTTTTAGGTTTTATATAAACTTTTTACAAGTATTTTCAATTATTTTTTTCTGTAAACCTTTCCAGTCGCCATCTGGTCTATTTTTTGGGGACCACTATGGAAATAAAGGTCACCAGACCCTTTATAGTGTCTTTTATCCCTGGTGACCAGTATGGTGGCCCCGATTGTTTTTATAATCATACTTACATGTACTGTTTACCGAAATAAATCAAATCAAATCAAAGACGGACGTTTTTTATGTTTTATGTTGCTAGAGGTGGTTAACATTTTCAAGGGGTATATAAACATAATAAAAAGCTTATTTTGCTAACCACATGATTTTAAATCGACTGTCAGACATAGAAGGACACCATATTGTAATCTATTTACACGTGCGTTATTGACTGTCTGATACTCCTTACATTATATTTTAATATATAGAGTCCTAACATGCAGGTATAAATTGTAGGTTCGTATACATGCATATCTTATCGGGTTCCGCCACATAACTTCGGATCAAGGGACGCAAAACACTGACAATTTGAAGATAGAAAGCATAGATCTAGAGTAGATAAAACGTAACTCACCATCAACTTTGGTGACTGAGACTGTAAAAACTATCCAGAATATATAAACAACCAGGAAGTAAGATATGCCAGTAGGTACGTGTCCAGTCATGGTTCTGTCACAAACTAAAACACCCAAACACATAGTCAAATTGGCTTGCATTACATGTGCATGTATGTAGACCTATTCATGATATAACATATATAAGCACATTTAAGACAGGCAGTCATGCGAGTAGAGCCCCTGCCACTATGTAGCCTATATGAGCGCGCTCATTAAACTAGAGCCGCTTATTACAAAAAACATATTTTTTCTGCACAACGCGTGCATTAGAAACACGACAATTTCGAATAAAACATTCCTCCGGCTATGTTTTTTTATTTGTTTTTTTTTCATCGCCCGCATTAACTGTTTAAAAATTGGTCGCCCTCATTAACTTGTCCAGCAACAGGTCCAAAGTGTTTTCTTAATTTTTTTTCCGCCCTCCCGCTCTAGTTTTTTTCTCATCTAAAACATAAATAAATAAAGTAACCTAATGGGCAATGACATGATAGCTGGGGGAAAAAGTGCGAGGTAATGCGTGCGAGCTATTGGGTTATCGCCCACCTGCGATTTTTCGTATAATCACAGGCAAGGGGGAGTCGCGATCTCTGCGAAATCTCGTGAAGGCCTATATTTTTAATTCCGACACAGGCACTGCAAAATAAGTGATTACCCACCTTGCTGGCTACACATATCTCGCGAGTGTTAGCTCGATTAAGTTTGATAAACACTTGAACTCCGGCGTATAAATTGTTCTTAACTGCTGAATTGAAGGCGTACACAGTTTTAGGCCTACACCTGATCGCTGAATTAAACAACGAAATACACATTTTAAACATTCGAGCAATGTAATTCAGATAATAACAAATATGTTCACACAACATATCGTAGGATCCTGACAACTAATTATTATGTCAGATAGGTTTATTCAAATTAGAAATGGTCAAATGTATCTTGGTATCAGAGCCTATTTTTGAGAGGGATAAACAACATTCGTATAGTGTCGCACAGACAGTGACACTATGTAGCAACGATAGACCTACATATAGTTAGCAGTGAAAACAACATCCCAGCAAGCACGAGACGTTGACCCGATGCCGGGTCAATGTTGGGTCAGCGTCGCAGACGGTGTGCCAACCTTAACCCAGCATTGGATCAACGTCAGGTGTTTGCTGGGACATGACATATTTTTGTTTTCCATATTATACAAGGTGTAACATAAATTATACCCGTACGAGTTTTAACTAGTGATATTTACAAGTGGACGGAAAAGAAAGATTTGGAACAAATAAATATTTGAAACCTGGATACCATACCGTGGGATGCGCCCACAAACTTCGTCGTGATAGGCATTAGGGGGCCACTATTAGATTCCCAGGGGGGGGGGGGCAGGTGTATTTGTCGCGGGCAAATTATTTATTTCAACCGGGCTCGTCGGCGCGCTGGAAATTTCACATTTTGTTACATGTTTATATGGAACAGTTCTTGAAGTAATGGTAATGGTGGCCCCCTTATGTCGTAACGACTACACCACCGCCCCCATCTGGACTGGAGAACAAACAATATTGTTCACAAAAAACCCTACGTGTCAGATACTGAAACCGCCTTTGGTTGATACTCGAGGTGTCCTCATGGCACGCTAGCCCTTTAAAGCCTCACATCATTTTACATCATTTAAAACATACTTGTTTTTCTCATAACTAATTGGGTGTTTAGAAGGCAAATTTCGATGAAACTGTTCTACGAATACATGGTACTTTTCTTTAATTTATCACCCACTTCCAGTCATCCTAATCACTACAGGTCGAGAATTGCAACAGCTATTTGCGGCTGGTAGTGGATGAAGATGAAAATGGTAAATTCAGGCCCGAAAGGGTTAATGAACTTTATTAAAATCCATAACACACGACACTTTAAACCAATGGTAATTTTAATGCTGGGGCAGCGACGCAGACAGTGGTCTAACATTTAACCGCTGTTCTGTCAACACATGATTCAATGTGTCGTGCTAGTTATAACAAAAAAATAAAATATATTACGAACACAATACGTAATACACTTAAAAATGACCATACGATATAATCTTTTGAACCCAAATCCTCATAGTTTGCCTTTTTTAAGAAATAGTCGTTTATGGCGAAGATGTGTGTGAAAACGCAGTCTTGCTCTCGCTAAGAAAACGTTTTAAACCGACGGTGTCCAATAGATTCCTTGATATTCGAAACCTTATATTGACTCTAACTTTTTAAAATTGACCCAAAATTGACGACGATATGGTGACGATATTGTAGTCCTTTGTGCGCAAATAAGGCGGGGGGGGGGGTATCGGGATTAATCTTGTAGGCTTTTCATAATTTGCAGATACAATCTATTTTACGTGCATAAGCCTCCTGACTAGCTGTCCAGATATGTATAAATATCGTTGTATATACGAGCAGGGTTAGGTTCAATATCTTCACCATTATTATAATTATGTAAATATGACCTAAGTATCAAATGTATAACTAAGTATGTATGAAGAGAGTGTACTGTACTCACCCTGTATCGCACACCTGGCTTCTTCTGTCCTACGGGATTTTGAATAAATTACCTTGCTACCTTGGTCGCTGGCGTGATCAGTCACAATAACAATATATTATAACTGAGATCATACGTGGGGATCAGGTTGTTTAAATTTAGCCGAAAATTGCAAGCGTTGAGTTTGAGAACAATATTACAATTTATTATGAAACTATCGCCATCAGTCACATGTTATTAGAATGGGACTGATCATCTGAGTAAGTGGATTATAGTGACACGCTGTGTAAATAAAACAAGAAACGTTATATAAATAACTATGCAACAGTTCGGTGTTCCGTACTCATGCTAGCAAATCCACTATGTGTTAACATGGGATCATTGATCAGTGTTATAATCAGTGCAATATAATCCGGTCCGCGTTTTGCCATCCCCGGGAAAACCCGGGCTGGGCAATAATGCTTTTTAAGCAATAATGGGCAATAATGGGCAATAATAAAAAGTTTAAAAATAAAAAAATACTAGAATATCACAAAGTGAAAAGTAAAAATAATATTGTCAAAGCATACAATAATGGGCAATAACATGAGCCAATTGTAAAAAAAAGGGATAAACAAAAAATTAAATGACGAGGTGTGGCAGTCGAATTGGGCAATAATGCGTAAATATTTAAATAAGGGAGAAATAACTGAAAACAAAACATTCATTTTATTTGTGTTATTATAAGCACACGTTTATAATAATGTCCAGCAAGTTATTTAACATTGGGAGATTCATATCCAGGGCTAAAATCATTTTTTTGAATTGGGGATGGCCAGGTACATTAAACGGGAGATTTGTTTTTCATAGATAATATCACCACTAAATTTATAATTGTGCAGGCCCTTATAATAATAATAATATTTTTTATTCAGCCTTCCAAAGAAGAGAACAATACATACATACAAATATTTCAATTGTAAAATAATAGTATTATAACGACTTTAGCAACAAGCCTAAAATATACCGGTCATAAGGATTGCGGCTAAGCAGTACTTGCCACACACTATCACATATGCCGTCTTCCGGCATATATAATAAATCAAGTATAACTTTTACAATATAATCCTCTTATTTAAAATAATGTTGACAGCAGGCTATCAGCACTGATCAACTACATTCCGTAGTGGCTTCAAGTGGCGTAAAGCGTCATTCACTCATTCTTTTAAATGGCGTATCTATCATTAGCTTAAGTTTTTTTGTCATGTACCAGATTTGTTTTAATCTTTTTCCCCATACTCATGAGTAATTTAAGTTATCATCAGCTACTTGGCAAGTAAATATTATGATGGATTGTGTGAGGGTGATACACCAATACAATTTATTTTAAATAGAATATATGCACAGCACAGAGTAAAATCACATTATATCCTAGTGAAATTCCAATCATTCATTTATATTATGTGAGCAAACAATCTATAACAGGATCACAATATCGCCTACTATCTCCATGGTTTCAAATCGTCGTGATATTTTATGTTAGTTTCACCTGCATTTAAAACTCTTTCTGACTTCGAGTCGTTCTGAAAAATATATTTCTGTAATATCCTCCGGCATACTTTGTATTTTGTTTTGTTATTTGTAACCGGATGCAGTGCCGCGCCGTTTTTAAATCAGTTATAGCTACATGATTCTATTCATTTCAATGGGATAAGAATTACAAAATATGATACTCGAATAAAATACATGTCGTGGAATACACAAATCATTCAGGGTATACAAATATACGTTGCCACTGATGGTGATGCGATTGAAATGGTTTCCTACAAAAAATAAATATTTCAACTACTGGCCATAAAACCATTTTAAAAACTCTTCTTTCTGTTTTTTTATCATTGTAAAATGATATTAGTGCTATATCTGCTAATCTATGTTGATTGATTTCCAAAATATATGTTATATGTTATTTGATAATTTATTATTTGTCCCAAAAACAATGCGTCCCAAAATGAGATTGTACTCCTTTATCTGCCAGTCGGTAGGTGGAGAGTGTACCATCTTTCAAAGATAAGCCAGAAAATAATTTGCATAGTTCGTACAATGTAGAGCACCACCAATCACATACTGATTTGGTTTATTTACCAGTGAAAGCTTATAACAATAAGTTTGGCTACGGATTCTAATTTGGATATTTGGTGCTAATTAGTTATTGCTGGGTTGTTAAAATAACTCATTTTTAGGTTTTATATAAACTTTTTACAAGTATTTTCAATTATTTTTTTCTGTAAACCTTTCCAGTCGCCATCTGGTCTATTTTTTGGGGACCACTATGGAAATAAAGGTCACCAGACCCTTTATAGTGTCTTTTATCCCTGGTGACCAGTATGGTGGCCCCGATTGTTTTTATAATCATACTTACATGTACTGTTTACCGAAATAAATCAAATCAAATCAAAGACGGACGTTTCGTATGTTTTATGTTGCTGGAGGTGGTTAACATTTTCAAGGGGTATATAAACATGATAAAAAGCTTATTTTGCTAACCACATGATTTTAAATCGACTGTCAGACATAGAAGGACACCATATTGTAATCTATTTACACATGCGTTATTATATACCTGTGCTGTTATTTGCCCTAATAACATAGTTTCGGCCTTGTGCAATAACAGTTACTTTGCCCGTTCAGTGTTTACTATTTATCATTACCGACAATGACGTTTGAGGGCAAATACTCAGTATTTGCCCTCTTTCGTTGTTATTGCCCTGTTTCGTCTCGTATTACACTTTTACTAAACCAGCAATAATTTTGTGGAGCCTCCATTTTATTGCCCCACTCACTAAAAATTTAAAAAACGTAATAACTTTGTCATATGTGGTCAGATTTACTCGCTATTAATTTTAATATGTTTTTCTCTGTGTAATCGTTCAGTCTTTTTAAATTATTTGGGTAAATCTCCCTGGGTAAATCTGAAAGGTCCGTAGCCATAGGCTAAGGTCAAGGATGTAGGCCTATTCAAGACTGTTTATCATGTCTAAAGCCTATAGGCCTACATCAGTATGAGGCCCATATATTTATATATTTATTCAAGGTTTATGTTTTGTTATTTTATACGATGCAATCTTTCAATGACAACACACTTTAGGCCTGTGCTTGTGTATCCAGTTGATGCTTAGTTGGCCATGTTAGCCGCACAGGTAGAACACAGTGTCTTGGCCTACATCAGACAGTAGGCTATAGACTATACTAGGGGCCTACACATATAGATAGTAGGCTATAACAGTCCGTTATCACTGTAAAGCCTATAGACACGCCAGGTGTGTGTTAGCGTACATTCAGGTGTGCACCCCCTCCCCGCTCACTGCCGTGAGATATGCGGGTGCTAGTCACCTTAGTATAGGCCTACACACATGCAGGCTGTAAGGTGTAGGCATTTTTATAATAGTCTTCTTTATTATGTCTAATGTCAAACATATTGTTTATAAATTCATAGGCCTACCTGTCATCGGTAGCCTAAGCTACAGGTAGGGCCCTACGTAGCCTAGCATCTAGGCCTATCTTGAGATTTAGGCTTAGTCTTTTGATTATGTGAGGATGTGTAGGATAGCCCGGGATGATAGCCCTGTTCCTGAGGCCCTGCAAGCAGGAAAGAGCGAGTTGACCCGAACAAAGTTCACGAGTGGGACTAACCAGCTAACGGTAAGTTGGGCCTATTCAGGTGACAAAACACCATTACAAGGATTAGGTATATAATAAATACAACATTACCCTTGTGTTTTCAGTATTGGCCCTATTATTTTGTCTTGGTGGCCGTATTTTGCCTCGGCCTCCGGCCTCGACAAAATACTGGCCACCTCAACAAAATACTATAGTGGCATTCACATTAAAAATCGCATTTTAGGGGGATCATATGGTGTTACTGATTCGCTATTTACGTGCAAAGTACTCACAATATTGACCTAAAACTTTGAGTCAGTATAAAACATATGTTCTACCATAACACAACTTATTTTCATTTGATTAGTTTGAATAATGCCACAGATGGAAAGGGTTGAAATATTACTTGATATAGTTCGGTCCGCCACTGAACCAAATAAACAAGTTATGTTCACTGCAGCCGTTCACACGTGTACACGTGGACAAGTCAATTAAGCCTGACGGGTTGAGTAGGTTGTTTTAATTGTTAGGTATGCAGGTGCGTTGTATAATAATCAGGCTCTGTGATCCACTTAGCCTATTGTGTATGCCAGTACCAGCATGAGCTGATTAGCACTGCCTTGCAGGTGAGGTGTGGCTGGGGCTCCTGAAGAGTGGGTAACATTACCTCCATGTGCAATTTGATCGCGCAATTACTTTTCAATTATCAGTTTCAATAGTTGAATGTTGTTGTAAAATAATATTTACTTATTTAGCGTCAATCACAGATGTAGGCTATTACTCAATGTGAACATGGCAGAGCTCCAGATAATTTTTTGGTTTGAGGAGTATTTTACTCATTGAAATTGGTGATGAGGAGTGAAAAAATAAACAAGGAGTATTTTTATTCATACAACAACATGAAAGCTTCAATGATCATTTTTTTCTTACACTCAGGTCACATAGTTCTGCTGATTGCTCACGTACAAAATACAACAATCGTTTCATCTTGTCTGTTTATTTTACTTTGATGGGTATTTAAATAGTTTTTTTATGAGTAATATTACTCCTCAGACTTTCTATCAATGAGTATTTGCTGTTTTTACATGCGTATTTTACGCATATACGCATGTTATCTGGAGCTCTGCATGGTAAATGGGAAGTGAACAAAATCATTGATTTAATTTCACTTTCTTTCAAACAATAATTGCATGCCAATATAATGTAAGGTGCCTTACTTTATTTATTTTTATTATCAAATTTGATATGTTTGTATATAAACATTTTATAGACTTTATTGATTTGATTAGATTTATTATAGTATAGGCTTATGTTTAACCGGTAAGCAACAGCCTACTGGTAATGAAGAATTTCATCATCAACATAACAAAATAGCTCTACACCGATTGATTTAGGATATCTAGCCTACTTATAGATGTTGAATTCAATAGCTTTTATATAAAGATAAAAAAAACACGCCTATTTGGTGATGACGCATGGGCCCTATCCCAGCAAACATGAGACGTTGCCCAACGATGGTTTACTGTTTGCAACGCTGGTCCAACGGTAAACCAGCGTTGCAAATTGGTCCAACGTCTCATAAGTTTGCTGGGCATAGGCCTATATATATATCGCCAGAAATTCACTTAATAAGTGACCGACATAGCCTATATAATATAGGTGATTGATTGATGTTGACAATACAAATTATTGGTATATTGTGGCGCCAGGCTCATTGGCTAACTCAGGGCACGGGTGTATCGGGTTCGAGTCCCGCTGCGGCCAATATCTTTCCTTGGTACACACATGCAGTGACCCAAACTGTTCAAATTCGTGGGATAATGACGACAGAAACGTATTTATAACCGATTTGCGCCGCATCAAAAAACTTATAAAGAAATAAAGAAAACAAAATGACCAATATGTCAAAGTTGACATGTAGCCTTAACGGTCAAAAATATATGTATAATGTCTTTGATTATTGATGACCAAGCATACATGGATATAAGTCCAATAACTGATGAGCATTATAATCGCACCTCACACGGTTCACATCCTCTAAGTACTGCAGATGAAACAGGGCTATAATTCGGCCACGCAATTTTTTTCAGTCACAAAAGGCTGGAAAGCGAAATGGAGAGTAAAGAAATACAAGAGAGCCAAGAAAAGCAGCAATTATCATGATTATGAAAAGCGAGAGACAAAAATACCAGAGAGCCTGGCCTAAATCATTAAAAGTAATCTCGACCCCAAGGCCTGAAAATGTCCATTAAGACTTTTCAATGACTGCGCGGGCTGTGGGCTGAGCATGCGGGCATGTAACTAAAATGTTACTGATTCTATGAAAAAAACTATTTTCGACCTGATTATTCAAGGGCAAGTCTTTGATATGATCGTCCGATTTTGTACGGGGTCAATCTGTGGCTGAAACCTGTTTCAGCTACTAGTCCACCTACAAAAGTCGAAACTTGCCTGGTACATTAAAAGTTTGAATTGCTAAAATATCATTAGATTAAAGCTTTTCAACAATACAAAATAACAAAAACTGAAAGAATCTTGATACTCCTTGCAAAGTTTGAATTTGGCTAAAATTGGGTGGTGGGCTAGTTTCTTTTAATTGATTAGTTAGTAGGTGCTTGGTCTTTGTGCACAGGTTGTAGGCCCACCCCCCATGAGGTAAATTAACCCGAGAAGTAAATATTTTGAATCAATGATTCGAAACCTCGCCTGAAAAGGAGGGGCTTCTTGGGCATTTCTGTAGGCTTTTTTGAGCTGTAATCCCACGGGCTATGCTCGGCAATATTTTTATGTTCCTAATCGCAAGTTATCTTCAAATCCCCCTTGACATCCTCGAACCCACACCCACAACTCTCGACCTTCAAGCCTCGACCCACAACCCCTTCGACCCACAAACCCTCGATCCTAGACCCACAACTCCCTCGACCCACAACAACAAAAGCATATTTTTATTTATCCCATTATGGTAGATCTATTAACCAAATATTTCTACTTCAAGTAATCTATATCTGGACGCTTCAAGTACCGAAGTTGTTCGGAAGTCCCCACGCTCCCGGGACTTCAAGTCACCCATATGGGACTCACTGCAGGCAGTTATATTAACTATATATAATTATAGTCAACATAACTGTTAGGGGGGGGGGGGGCACTATTCAATCTCCGGGAGGCGGAGGGGCTGGATTATATATCCGCGCCCCGGTGGTTCCCTGAAAATGTCAAATTTGTACCATTAGCTATTAGTTTTTTATCTCTTCCTTTTCTTTGAAAATAAATGATAATTCCGTCTTGCTTGTAAATCACTGTGTCTCTTATTTTTCGTCATCTGGGTTTCTGGAGCCTCTCTTGCAGGCCTACAGTTAGCCTTGTCGTCCCCTCCCAGGCCGTGGATTGATGTATTTGCTTTACCCGAAAAATTAAACAAGGCGGTGACTGGGAGCGAACGCGACCCCAAGGTCCGATAAATGTCCATAACTTTTTAGTGACTGTGCGACCTCTGAGCTGAGCATGCCGGCATGGAACTGAAATGTTGCTGATTCAAAAAAAAACTATTTTCGACCTGATCATGGCCCGTTTTTTCCGATATGACAGTCAAAGAAATGTCCCACGATTTTGTATGCAGTCAATCTGTGGCCACTGGGGCTAGCCTACAGTGTCGCATCTTCAAGTGTCTCTTACTTTCCAACACAGTGGTATTTTTAGTCACTCTGATATATCACTGTTTATCACGCTCGTACCACCATATGTACATGATAAAAATTGAGTTTATATAAAGGAAATCACAAGGTTTAGCCGTATTCAATCTAATAATGCCCATAATCAAATAAACGCTCGGTGCACCCCTGATTTGAAAATAAAACCCACGATATAGCATGTAGTCTACACTATATATGATAATTAAATAATAGCCTAATCTAATACTCCACCACCCCCTCTAATCACGTACAGGGGGGTGTTCTAATTAATATGAAAAATAAAATGTAGGTATGGGCCTGATAATTTATATAGGCCTATTATAATTAATATTATCTCCGTAGGGCCTGACTTTTCCTTATAAAAAATGTCAACCCAAAAATTATTTTATACATAGATCTAGGGCCTCATTACCGGTAATTTTGTTATTCATGCAGGCTATAACAGTTTCTGATAGTTTCCATATTTGTCTTACCGGTATAGCCGGTAGGCCCTATGTGTCACGGGTGGGATTTAATCTCCCGGCTAGCTGCAAACCACACTTCCGTGACTTCATTTTCGTGGGTTGAGGATCCGGGACTAAAGCTTTTAAGGGCATAGGCAGGGGGTGGACCAGATGGCTGGTGGCGTTGCCATGGCATCAACACATAACAAAGGGTATCTCTGCACAGTCTTTATTCACATGTATTCTGTAATAATCATGAACAGTCAATGGTAAATAACTGCAGCTTCACGCTGCCAGATAAAATGAGCAAGTCCAAATACAGGGTTAATTAAACCGTGTGTTACGGTAAATAATATTCCAATTATTCTAATATATATATCCAACTGATATCAGGCTTTACATGAACCTTTTAAAATACAATATTTGATGAAACAATGTTCATCACTGTAACCCATAAAGGGACTTTAAGCCACCAACCTGTAATAATCATGAACAGTCAAAGAGATAATAACTGCAGCTTCACGCTGCCAGATAAAATGAGCAAGTGACTAAAACTTGTCGACGGAGACACACGATTTCGCGGGTTTCCTCCCAGCCAATCACATTCTTCCAGCATCAACAAAATCCGTATCATGGTCAATGACCCATGACTTTTCACACATATACGATCTGCACACATAAGGCCTAACTTTTCCTTATAAAAAATGTCAACCCAAAAATTATTTTATACATAGATCTAGGGCCTCATTACCGGTAATTTTGTTATTCATGCAGGCTATAACAGTTTCTGATAGTTTCCATATTTGTCTTACCGGTATAGCCGGTAGGCCCTATGTGTCACGGGTGGGATTTAATCTCCCGGCTAGCTGCAAACCACACTTCCGTGACTTCATTTTCGTGGGTTGAGGATCCGGGACTAAAGCTTTTAAGGGCATAGGCAGGGGGTGGACCAGATGGCTGGTGGCGTTGCCATGGCATCAACACATAACAAAGGGTATCTCTGCACAGTCTTTATTCACATGTATTCTGTAATAATCATGAACAGTCAATGGTAAATAACTGCAGCTTCACGCTGCCAGATAAAATGAGCAAGTCCAAATACAGGGTTAATTAAACCGTGTGTTACGGTAAATAATATTCCAATTATTCTAATATATATATCCAACTGATATCAGGCTTTACATGAACCTTTTAAAATACAATATTTGATGAAACAATGTTTATCACTGTAACCCATAAAGGGACTTTAAGCCACCAACCTGTAATAATCATGAACAGTCAAAGGTAAATAACTGCAGCTTCACGCTGCCAGATAAAATGAGCAAGTGACTAAAACTTGTCGACGGAGACGCACGATTTCGCGGGTTTCCTACCAGCCAATCACATTCTTCCAGCATCAACAAAATCCGTATCATGGTCAATGACCCATGACTTTTCACACATATACGATCTGCACACATGATCACCTACACAGGTTGTACAGTCATTATCATCAAGTGCATACAAGTGCATGTACATCACACTACTGCCCGTCACATACTTCCTCCTTTCGAGAAAGGGTGTCCTCACACTTGCACTATACTGGTTAAATACCAGATTTTCACCGCCAATTACACTTACTAATACTTACCGGGCATCATGTCAGCTGGATTATCCACGTTGGCACTAAATTTACATTCAAAATATCTACATATAACAATTTATTAAAATCCGCTAAACACTTGCCTACACAAAGTGTTCTTTCGTGGAACCACCGGTCTCTAGCAATAAACGACCAATATCCCGTAGCAACGCCACACGCTGTTCCAATCCAGACAGACTACGCTGCTGGGATACTTGGTAAGTATCTGAAGAATACCTATCCGGAGGCCGCCGATTCCTACACGATCGTCTAGGTGGGGGTGATTCGTGTTCTGATTCCCCACTAGAGGTTATGGGGCTATGATCCTGGACCACAGGGGGTACACGCAGATCATCTGCTATCACTGGATCATCAGCAGGAGGGAGAGCCTCCGCCCCACCTATAGGGGTGGCAATATTAATAATGGGTCGAAGAACCTCGGGGGTTGCAGGGGGTTCAGGTACGGGCTGGTTTACAGGAGGTTGGACTACTAACTCCGGCTCAATCACACGAGGTGGTTGATTTGCCAACTGACGACGTGGCCGAAGTAACGGTGGACCGATATCTGAATCGTCCGAAACTACCGACATACTATCTTCTTCATCAAAGACAGTAACCTGGCCCTCAGTCTCCTCTAGAACGACCGCAACAGGGGTTAAAGTCTCCCTCTGTTTAGCCGGCGGAACGTGGTTTATTGGCAGCAGCAAGTTACGGTGAAGGACCCTAGTACGACCTTTGCCGTTTTCCTGTTTCACTGTGTAGACAGGAATCTCTGGGTTCGGTTTGCCCAGGACAACAAATACTTCCTCCTCCCACCGGTCTGCTATTTTGTGCTTGCCACGCACACCCACGTTTCTCACTACCTCTACACAAGTACCACGTACCTTCTTGTTGTAGTTTTGGCTGCTATGCAGCTGCGACTTCGCTATGCTAGACGAAGCTAACGAATACGCATATTCTAGCTGTTTTCTCAGACCAGCTACATAATCGGTGTAATTTTGCTGTTCAGCCTCATCACCCTGCCTTCGAAACAGCAAGTCCACAGGGAGCCGCGGATGACGCCCAAACATGAGAAAAAAAGGTGAATAGCCGGTTGACTCATGTCTTGTGGAGTTGTAGGCGTGGGTGAGAGCTGGCACATACTTTTTCCAGTCGGTTTTCTGGGCTTTGTCCATCGTGCCGAGCATGTCTAGGAGCGTGCGATTAAATCGCTCTACTTGACCATTAGCCATCGGATGATACGGCGTCGTACGAGATTTTTCAATCCCAGCGAGCTGACAGAGATGCTTTATAGTGGCACTTTCAAAATTACGGCCCATATCCGAATGGAATCGGGCTGGAAATCCATAATGGATTATATAATTCTCGAACAGGATTCGAGCAGTGGTACGAGCAGTTTGGTTGCGCGTGGGGAATGCCTGTGCATAACGTGTAAAGTGATCTGTCACCACAAGAACATTTTCCACTCCACCCTTAGAGGGTTCTAGAGAGAGAAAATCAATACACAGCATTTCCAACGGCTGGGTGGTAGTAATATTTACCAAAGCTGCTCGGTCCTGCATTGCTTTACGTCGCAGGCAACGGTCGCACTTCGCTATGTAGGCGGCAGTGTCTTCGGACATAGATGACCAGTAAAAACGGTCACGCAAAAGGGACAACGTTCGTTCTCTACCCATATGACCCACTTCGTCGTGGCATCCCTTCAGAGCACGATTATGATACTCTGGTGGCAATATCATCGGGAACATCATTTCTCCTTCTACTTGCCGCTGGCGACAAAGGACATTATCTTTCATGATTAGGCGCTTGCGATGGCGCAACAGTCTCTTAACGTGAGGGTTCTTTTTTTGGTCTGGGTTGAGGGGTTTACCACCCACATGCTCAACTAGGATATTAATCGCGACGTCTTTACGCTGCTCCTCAGACCAGTTAATATTCTCGATACCCGAGGAGGGTAGGATCACATTTGCTGGATCATTAGCAAAGGCCAACCCACTAAAGCACCTAACCTCGGCTAAAGGAACGTCTACTTTAGTGGACTGTAACACAGAGTCAACAACTTCTGCAGGCGCCATACTTGTCAAATCGCTCGGCCACTTAATTCGCGATAAAGAATCCGCGTCGATATTAGCCTTACCGCAGCGATATTGAATGTCAAAGTTAAAGTTGGCGAGTTGGGCGACCCAACGATGACCGGTCGCGTCCCACTTGGCCGAACCAAGGACGTAGGTTAGGGGGTTGTTATCAGTAAACGCGGTAAAGCTCGAGCCTATCAGGTAGTCAGCGAATTTCTCGGTTACAGCCCATTTAAGAGCTAGAAATTCCTGCTTGTGAACAGGGTAGTTTTTTTCAGCCTTGCTGAGGCGACGACTCGCATATGCAATCACTCTGTCACGCCCATCCTGTTCCTGATAAAGAACAGCTCCTAGGCCCTCGAGACTAGCGTCAGTGTACACTTTAAAAGGTTTCTTAAAATCGGCGAACGCCAACACTGGGGTTGTCGTACACGCCTCGATGAGTTTATCAAACGCCTCTTGCTGAGCCGGATTCCACTCAACCGGGGTCGATCTACGGCGATGACCCTTCCGGTTAGTCGATTGGATTCCGCTCCTCTGTAGTGCATCATGTAACGGGTGGGCGATCTTGGAAAAATGTTTAATAAAACGGCGATAAAATCCGACAAATCCGATAAAACTTTGCAGTTCTTCGGCCGTAGTGGGCACTGGCCACGCCTTCACCGCTGTTATCTTATCCGGATCGGTTGCCACTCCTTCGTCTGAGATAACGTGTCCCAGGTATTTGATTCTATGTTGAAAGAAACAACACTTACTCGGCTTTAGTTTCAGACCGTTCTGACGGAGACGCTCATAAACGGCTTCAAGCTTTTCGATGTGTTCTTCGTACGTGTTACTGAACACTACAATATCGTCCAGGTACAATAGGCATGAAGACAGATACAAGTCTCCCATGCAGGATTCAATTAGCCTCTGGAATGTGGCTGGGGCATTCGTGCACCCAAAAGGCATGGCATTACATTCCCAGAAACCTAAAGCGCCAGCCGTGAACGCGGTCTTCTCTTTGTCCTCCTCCTCGAGCTCGACCTGCCAGTACGCACTTTTTAAATCAAGTGTAGAGAACCAGCGAGCTCCACCGAGCGCATCTAGCGACTCATCTATCCGAGGTAGAGAATACGCGTCCCTTATCGTCACGGAATTTAGACGCCTTAAGTCTATGCAAAAACGGAGGCTACCATCCTTCTTCTTAACTAAAACAATGTTGGACGCATAAGGACTATTTGAACGACGAATCACGCCCAAGTCGGCCATCTCCTGAAGATGTTTACGCACGTCCTCAATCATGTTGGGAGGAATACGCCTCGGCCGCTCCTTAAACGGAGTGTCATCCGTCAGGCGAATACGATGCGTCACCGACTTGGCGTGACCCAAGTCCATGTCATGCTGTGAAAAAACATGTCAAGTAATGCTCGGGTATCAGTACCACTTATACACATATCAACTTCGTTAGCCTGGCCTACTAAACCGAATCAACCGTAAACCGTTTAGTAGGCCAGGCTAACGAAGTTGATATGTGTATAAGTGGTACTGATACCCGAGCATTACTTGACACTGGTTCCATGGTAAGCACGATTTCCGAAAGTCTCGTCGTCAAGTTGAAGTTACAGGTTAAAGCGCTCGACGACTTGATTCGGATCGAGGGTGCTGGTGGGCACAACATTCAGTACCTGGGCTACGTGGAAGCCGAAATTAAATTTGCGGACTTGCCCGTGGGATCAACTTGTGCCTTATTTTTAGTTGTTCCGGACACAGTCTATCATAGCTCCGTACCTGTTCTCGTCGGAACAAATATTTTACGCTCTGTTTTACCGTCCATTACCCGTGATATATCTACCGCTTGGCGTCTCGTTGGTCGAAGTT